>ML834918.1:71489-92047 GCA_009831015.1 Picea engelmannii
AAGGTATGTGGGACATGTTATTTTGGTATTAAGTGTTAAATGGGCCCAATTCGATTTTTGAATATGGAAATGCTATGTTATGTTGGATATACGATGGTTGATATTGTTGATGGAACAAAGTCTTGGAAGCTAAGTGTGCTCCATAGTTGGCTGTGTTTGTTGGCATTTAATGTGGAAAGAGGGGAAGTGACGTGCATTTACTGTACGCCTTTCTTACCCTACCTCGAAGCCACCACTTTCACTATTCCCCTCACACTTGTTTTGGTTGCTATTGTTAGAAACATCTCCATTGTGCTCGGCCTTGGCGGAAAAGTAATTGTGCTCTGTTAATTGTTTTAGCATTCTTCTTACATGTATGGTATTTTACCTCTCCATTCATGAATTGTTAGTTCTGCTCCAGATAAAATCATTTTGTTGGATCTATGAGTTTGCATGCAGAATGTGTTTGTTTTACAAAGATTACAGTGGATTGTTTGTGGGCATTCTGGTCGTGTAAAATACATTTCGATATGGGTTTCTTCCTGTTGTCATTTAAGTGTTTCAATATGGAAATATCAATTGGAATTCTATTTTGTTTGAGGTATGTGGTTGTGTTGCACCTAGAGAAAATGATGGTATTATTGTTGTATGATTGTTGGCAAATGTCTTATGGTGAATACACTCGGTTTTGCTCATTTATTATGACTTAATTTTAAAGGGTTTTCTCTATAAAAGAAAGGGGAAAACAATAGTCGGGTTTTGTGACTATTGTATTGTACCCTCACTGCATATCCAGAATTTTGAATATTTACAGCCCTTTCATATTATCATTACCACTATTTAAAAGTTATGGAGGCCGTGTATTGTCTTGCGCTCACCTTGGGAAGTTATGAAGAATTTTGTGATGGGAAAGAATCGTTTTGGCTTTGCTTGCAACCATTCCTCAAGACCTACACATATTTGTTTGCTCCAGGCCTTGTTTTCCCACCCAATATATGGCCAAGTAAATAAATTCAAATCCAGGTTTGAATTTTCGTTTACGGTCTCGATCGAAACAGTGGGAATATTGGTTAGAGTCACAAAACTGTGGCTCGCTTGTTATTTACCCATGAGGGAATTCTTTTGACTTTGAAGTTGATGTGGGTTTGATTCCCACCAGGTTCACATTGGGGTTTCAAACCCGATTTGTTTGTGCAACTGTTATTTGGGGTTGTAGTGTAAATTGTATGTGATGCACAGTTGAAAGGTCTTACGATTTTTTTTTCTCAGCCTCTCATGCCGACTTGAGGTATTCTGGTTATGATTATGAATAATTCAAATTTCTTTGTCGACAATCTCATGCAGAATGCTTTACCTATTTAAAGGATATCTATGGTTTTAAAAAAAGACAACAAAACTTGCAAGTTTGATAATCATGTAATTTTCCATGAGTTTGGTATTGGGAAGTTTAAAGAAAATATTTCCATATCGTGGATATTGTATGTTTAAATGTTAAAGAGAAATGTTGTCTTCACAAACGAAATGTCGTGGATTCTGTGTGTTGAATTTTAAAAGAATGTTATGGCCCAAACATAAATTGGTAGGAGTTTTGTCATATAGTTTGGAAATAATTGGCATTATAAACAACGAATATTCAAACTTTTTTGGGAAAATGATGGTAATAATGATTTTAAAGTTAATGAATGTTATTTCTTGTAACAGAAAAATAATTGTCTCATTCCCGTTCATTGTCTCATTTTTCGTTCATTATATTCCCACCACCTTCCCAATAACATTTAATTCATCTGCTGTTCTCTTATCTTGAATTTCATTTTTAAGGAAAAATGATGAAAAGTGATTAGATGATGATTTTAGATGGAAATTTTGATATGGAGACATTGTTTTTGGAAGAAAAGGAATCCACATTTTGCTTGAACAATATTCATTTGTTGGTTCCCCTCCATGATACTATTTTTCATTCATTACAAAGCCTCTCATCTTCCTAATGAACCTAACATTCCCTGTTCAAATTATAATTGATTATTGAATTTGATATGTGGTGAGTTGTATCAATGGATGTATTGCATATGCTTCTATTGTGAATGATAGAGCCAACATTTTGATTTGATTTATGTAGAGTATTAGTGAATGGACTATTAAAAGTTTTCATATTCTGATTGGAATATTTCTTCAGGATGAGTTTCTTTTGCAGGGACAACAATGGTAGAGGTGCAAACAGAGGTAGAGGAAATAATTGGCAAAGAGGCCATAGAAGGCCACGGTTTTCAATACATTTTGATGCTAATACACAAGAACTGAATCAACTTTTCCAAGCTAGATTCTTCAATATAGTTGGCCAAGGGATTTTGCAACCTAGACCTGAGAGGCCTCCTTTCCAGCCACATCAAAACTTCTTTGGTGTTCGAGTCCCCCCTCATGTTTCTATGCAACAAGAACCACCTTCCAATGATGGCTGGAAAGAGATTGTCCATCATCCTACTGCACATCATCATGTTTGGCCTACAATATAGTTTCCATTTCCCTCTCCTCCACCTCCATTCAACCTAAATGCCCAAGATGATCATGTTTCCTCACCAATACAGTCCTCTCATGCAAGCAAGAGATTAAAAATTGCCATCCCTGAGCCATAATTAGATAAAGGAAAAGGGGTGGCTAACCCCTCCAAATATTCCAAAGACTCCTCTTAATCAGTATCCTCTCATCTACACCTCAAAGCTAGTTTCTCCCATGTCATCAATGAAATCGACCCACAAGGTTCCAATCAATTGAAGGTTGTTGCACAGGACAAATCAGAAAAATGATCAAAAGAAGGCAACAATGAAAAGAGGCAAAATTCCTCTCACAACAAATATGGGTTTTAATGATTTTTAATGTTATTCTTTTTTGAGGACATTTTTATTGGTATGATGAAAAAATGTTTTGGATAGAAAAAACACATTTATGTTTTGGATTGCATAGATATGGTTCTATTTTTGGCTATAGTCATGTTTTATTTTGATACTAAAATATTTGACTATTTATATGAGGATGAGAGTTACAAGGCGAATATTTGAGTTAATTTTTGGGGTGTAATATTTCATATTTTGATGATCATTAAATAAATGAAAATTGGAGTGACGAGGGGTCCCACCTATTTAGTTATTATTTAAATAAACCCTTATTTATGTATTATTATTTATTTGTCTCAACTTATTAGTTAAGCTAACTAAGCTTAACAAAAGAAAGGTAGTTGAACTACCATAACTTATTGGGAAAGAATAAAATATCAATCAAAAGAAGAGACAAAGGGAGAGAGAACATAAGGGGAACTTATGATATAAGTTATTCTCTATACTTGTGAGATAATTCTTTTATTCATTCATTCTGAGTTTACTAGAAAGCTAAACCATCTTGATGACAACGAGGTCTTATTGAAGGCAACATGATTCAAAACTGAATCATATCTTTCAACAACTTGTTTCTAAAGGTGTATGATCTATCTTTGGCAGTCTATGTGTTCTTGTTTGTTTATGGATTAGATTTCATGACTGATAAAGAATATTTTGCAGAGTCAAGTGACAACATTTTTATGGCAAGCTGATCGAGATCTTTAGCTTCAATTTTCTTTTGTTGTCAGAGTCTTTTTGTATGGTGCCCATCAGAGAATTCTAAATATGACTTTGGTCCCCACAGTCGTAGGGGTTTGTAAATAGAATTCTTTGTTTGTATCTCAGAATGAAGTTAATATAAAAATTATATTTCCGATTTTAGTCTCACATGTGTATCTTAATGATATCTTTCATATTTTTCTTTTATCCTTCTCTCTTATCCATGTACACACTTATGTATATTTTTTCTTTCTTTATTTTGCACAGTTACATATAATATATAAAATCAGCCTTGGTCCCTTGTACATATTACTTGTGGATTAAGTGATTGTTTTGAATTTAAGGCTATAAAATCTGGGTAACATTCCAAACTATCTTTCCTCAGCTTAGCAAGATCTGAAATTTTTTGAGTAAGGTTCTTCGTACCTTTTTCCCAACATTTATTTGGAGACCAATATTGGGGAGATCTTTCCATATCTCTCTGGTTGATTGTATCACTATGTATTTTATTTTTCTATTTTGTCTGATTACTCTTTGATTTCTATTTCCATGATAGTACCCGTTGTGAGAAAACCTAATATTGGAAACGGTCTTGATGACTAGACCAAGATTACCTTGACTTTATTCAACACTTTTTTAGAAACTTCTAGTACTAGTGCTGAACTTGAACTCTCTTGGGAAGAAATTGAAAGGGACATAAATATTCAAAAACATTGGGAAGCTAGGAAAAGGCATCCCAGAAATCAACAATAACCTTTTCCTCTTACCTATTTAATCTTTTATTTCATGTCCTTTAATTCTCGTAATTCTCGAAGAAGAAGAGGATTTTCCCTTGAAGTTACCCCTATTTTTGAAATAGGAAGGAATAAAATTGTCTTATAAACACAATAAAGTGCTCTTATGAGAACCCTATCTCATTCTTCCAGTTCATATTCATCACCCATACCTATCACCTTCAATATGACATCTTCAAGTAGTGGTAGCAATACTAGAGGTTCCTCATCTTCGCAACCCTCTGCTTCATCCTTGATTGGTAGTATCTATAGTCATCAAGTCCATATTCAATCCACTACCAATCCTACTAAGGTCATTAAAAATATGGACTTTTCAATTTGAGGAATATGATACAACCACCCCCTGGCATGTGTCTTCTCCCTTGAATCTCACACCAACCACCCAACCATTACTGAAATTCAAGGATCATTTATGTAGGTTCTTAGAAAATGGCATCGTTACTACAAATGAACACCTGGTAGCATTTTCTAATGATTGTCATAACATAGGGGCTAATCATAATGACAATTGCATGCATTTATTTGTCAATTCTCTTGAAGGGAAAGCTGCAATAATTTTTTTTGACCTCCCACCCAAAATCCTTTCAACTTGGGAAGAATCGGTTTATTAGTTCAAATCCACTTATGGAAAACCCAAGAGTCCAGCTGATGAGTTAAGGGAATACAAATTTTTTTCTATAACAATGGTGAAACCATTAAATCTTTTAACCTTCATTTCACCAAGCTATATAATCAAATCCCCAAACTAATTCACCCTCAAAATCAAGCTTCTTTCATGCATTATTATAATGATTTACCTTCTCCTTATCGTCACAGACTTGAAGAAATGGATATTGACAATCTCGGTTCCGCTCTTCAGGATTGCCTAGAATATGAAGATAAACTTTAAATAATGGGTCTTCCCAAGGGAGACTTGGTCAAGCAAACAAATATGTCTGCCATTCTACAACTCATGCAAGATATGGATAATAGGATGATAGCCTAGGAATGAAAATGAATTTATTCTTCCTCTTCCCCCGAGGATTCTTCTTGTTCCCTAACACCTTTTAGAAATACTAATTAAATCACTTTTCAGCCAAAGGCCATAATGACCCGCACTTGGTGTAACTTTTGTGAATAAAATCATGATGAGAATACCTATGAGGTTAAAAAAAATGCTAGAGATAATATTTTTTTTAAAATGCACAAGTCCACTATTGTTGTTTTATATTGGGCTGAACTAGAGGATGTTATGGTAGTGAATAATAGGAATACATATTACACTACCAAGAGAAAACTTGATCTTCCCCGCACTTCTTCTACCCCAAGTTAATCTTCTGAAAGTGATGATACACAAACTGTCAGAACTTCAAGCAATCAAGGAGTATCTTCTCCTATTCCTCTTCTAAGTAAAATATACTTAACCAATTGGCTAATATCAAAGCTAATGCTACCCTTTTGGACATGGTTTCCCTCCCAGAACAACATAATCATCTTAGGGACTTTATGGAAGGAAATATTTCTACCATAGACAATCTATTTGAAGAGTCAAAGGAAGAAGATTCAACTATAAATAGGATAGGTGTAAATAAATTTAGGAACCTTGTAAAAAACCCCCCTTTCTATATCTTAGTAAAAATCATGGATAAAATAACTCATTGTCTCCTAATTGATGGCAAATCTGGTCCAAGTGTGATGTATAAAATCATCATGGAAGAGCTTGGATTATCTTGTATCAACGAAAATTCTAGAAGCATTCTCTCTTATAATAATATGCAACAATCAACTATAGGTGAGATCAAAGATGTAACCTTAGTTTTGTGTGCACATCCCGAGATAAGGACAACTCTCAATATCCAAGTAATTGATATGTCGGTGAGTAACTACTAAATTATTTTAGGAAGGGATTGGAAAGCCTTAACAGGTGGATACCTTTCACTCGATGGTACACATTTATCTGTCCCTCGAAACAAAAAGAACATTATAGTTATTAGGGAAGGAATAATTTTACCCTACATAGAGAGCATTCCCAAACCCAATGTAAATTATCTCGAAGAAGATTTGGGGGTGTACTCTATCGTTGTTGATGAAGGTGACACTATACTTGAACCGATTGATTTTGATGATGGCATGTGGCACATGAATTTTGATGGCTCATGTTCAAATGAAGGTAATTGAGCCGACATCATTTTATATTCTCCTATAGCCAAAATTCACAATTTCTCTTATAGGATGGAATTTTCTTGTACAAACAATGTTGTTGATTTTGAGGCCTTATTATTGGGCATTTAAAATGCATATAATCTTGGCTGTGGCCACCTTACAATTTTTGGTGATTCTGAACTTGTTGTGAATCTTGTACGAAAGATTTATGTACCAAACAAAAATTTACTAAACGTTATACCCAAGATATTTGGATGCTGATTTCAAATATGTTATAATTTAACATTACTCATGTCAAAAGGGAACTTAATTCAATGGATGATAGTTTAGCTATTTTGTAGCTTCTCCTAATCGATAAATCTTACCTCAAAGACCTGATTATACGTTCCAATATCTATACCATCCTCACCTCTCCGATAACGTAAAATCATGACAGGTTTTCCCAAGTGACGAAGGTATTTGTGCTTTCATACAAAATGAACCTTTTAAGCCCAATGAAATCATCTCTGTTGAAGATGACAAATTTTCTAAAGGCTCGACTCCTCTCGAGAGTTAATTTTCGTCAAATGATGTAGGAAACAAAGAAACACATAAGGAAGAGGAGTAAAAAAGGAAAGTTGGTGATACATTTTCTTGAATATTGGGACATTTGAATCTCCAAAGATCATTAAATTAGACACCAAATGTTCTGATGAAGAGAAAGATAAATTCATAGAATTACTTCATGAGTTTCAAGATTTTTTTTCCTGGTCATATGAGGATCTTTGTGGTTTTGATCCTACTCTCATACAACATGCCATTCCTATCAAGGAAGGGAAAAAACTAGTTAAACAAAGGAAAAGACCCATTAATCTTGCGCTTAAAGCCACCATTAGGAAAGAATTGGAAAAATTGTTGAAAGCTCATATAATCTTTCCAGTTAAGTATTCTGAATGGGTTTCAAATCTGGTCCATGTTTGGAAAACTATTGGTCAGATTAGATTATGTGTCGAATTCCACACATTAAATAGGGCAAGTGTCAAAGACCATTTTCCACTTCCTAATATGGAAATGATTTTACAACAGGTTGCAGGATCTCAAATGATGTCCTTGACGATTTTTCTAGATATAATCAAATCAAGGTAAAAAGGACTGATAGATATAAAACCACATTTACCACACATTGGAGCACATTTTCTTATAAACTTATGCCTTTTGGATTATCTAATGCAGGCGCCACTTTCCAAAGAGTTATGCAGATAGATTTTGATTATCTAATTGGTAAGATTATCCAAGTTTATCTTGATGATTTGACTGTTTATTCTAAAAATGGGTTGGATAGTTTTGGTCATCTTAGAAAAGTTCTCATGCACTGCAGAAAATTTGGTGTTTCTTTAAATCCTTCCAAATCTATTTTCAGTGTCATGAAGGGTAAGCTTCTCATTCACATTGTTTCTTATTCAGGGATAAGTATAGATCCTGAGAGGCTTACTGCCATTCTAAACCTCCCTTCCCCCACCTCCAATAAATAAGTTCAATCTTTCATGGGTATTATTAATTTTGTTTGTAGATTTGTTCCTGATTTTGTTGTCATGGTTAAACCAATTCATAATGTTTTAAAGAAAGATCGTTCTTTTTAAGAAATAAGTTCAAGATTTCATGGGTATTATTAATTTTGTTCGTAGATTTGTTCCTGATTTTGCTATCATGGTTAAACCAATTCATAATCTTTTAAAGAAAGATCATTCTTTTTCTTGGAAAGATGATGTCGAAAATGATTTCCTTAGGATAAAGAAGGCGATTAGTTCTGCGTCGGTTTTGGCAAAACTAAATTTTGAGAAAGACTTTATCATATATACCGATGCCACTGAGGAAGCAATTTATGCTATCCTCTTACAATGTGATGACCAAAATAATGAAAAACTTGTAGCTTACATGATTCAAAGTCTATCAGATGATGAAATCAAATACTCTTATATTGAGAAAAATTATTTTTCTCTTGTAAAATATATAGAAAAATTTCGCCATTTTATTTTGGGCAAACATATGTAGGTAAAAGTCCTGTTTCTTGCTGTCAAGTTTCTACTTTCATAAACTTACCTTTCAGGAAAACTTGCACATTGGCTTGCCAAAATTCAGGAGCATGATTTAACAATTATGAATTCGAAGACAATCAAGGGATGAGACTTATACCTTCAGTTAGGTCAACATCCTGAACCATGTAAAGAATTTGACGACTGAGATAACCCTCCTTCAACTCTATTTTAAATTGAAAATCAAAATCTCTCTATAATGAACATTCTTGGTATAAAATTTGGTGTATTATTTGTATTATCAAAGGTGTCCAAATGAGTTGGATCCTCATCAGAGAAGGAGACTCTGCCTTGAAGCTACTAAGAATATTATTTTAGGAGACTCCTTGTTTAGAAGATTTGCTGATGATTTGCTGCTCCGATGTGTAAAGGATGATGAAGCACATAAATTATTACATGAGATCCATGGGTCACCAACATCTATCATTCATATTGGTGGCCATTTTTCTGCTAAATCTGCTGCTTTTAAGATCATAAGAAATGGTTATTACTATCATTTTATCTTTCGTGATTCCTATAAATTTGTGAGGTCCTGTGATAAATGCCAAAAATTCACTGGTAAATAATGTCTTTCTTCCATGACTTTACAACATATCCTTCCATATTTCCCTTTTTCTAAGTGGGGTCTAGACTTTATTGGTCCTATCAATCCTCCATCCTCTGTAGGGCATATCTTTATTTTGACAACCATTGATTACTTTAATAAGTGGATTGAGGTTGTCCCTCTTAGACACTCCCAAGATGAAAAAGAAATTTATTTTCTAGAGTCTAATATCTTTTCCAAATTTGTCCTTCCATTAGAAATCATTATGGACAATGGTCCATCCTTCATTTATGCAAAATTGACCCAATTTCAGGCTAAATTATATGTCAAGCATTTCACTTCATCTGTTTATTACCCTCAGGGAAATGCACTAGTGGAATATACTAATAAGAATCTGGCCAGGATTGTAAAGAGAATCATAGAAGACAAACCTCACTAGTGGTAGACACTTCTAACTTATGCTCTTTGGGAAGACCGTTCAGCCACCAAAGCAAGTACAGGATTTACTCCCTTTCAACTCGTATATGGCCAAGAGGCTATTCTACCTATTGAATTAGAGATTTCTTCCTTATGGTTGATGTTATAGACTGAAGAATTACATTATTCTAATGTTTCCCAAAGGATAAATATAATGTTAGCCCTGGAAGAACAAAGGAATTTTGCCTTGGAAAATCTGAAAAGGAGGTAGAAAATGGTGAAGAATTATTTAAAAAAAGAGAGCAAAGGCTGTTGAATTTAAGATCGATGACATTGTCTTACTATGGGACTCAATCCATGCTGAGAGAGGGAGCCATTATAAGTTCCAAAATTTATGGCTAGGTCCTTTCAAAATCGCTTCTATCATTGGCACAAATTCACACCTTCTTAAAGACATGGATGAGCAATTGTTTTCTTACAATACCAACAGTTCCCACTTGAAACATTATGTGGAACCAAACTGATCACTGAATCTATTTTGTGTACAAATGGCTACTGTATATATATATATATATATATATATATATATATATTTATTTATTTTTTCTTACGTTTTCCTTGTCGCTTTGGTTTATTGAGTTTTATCTTATGTTGTTTTTTTTGCATAGTCATCAAAAATAAAGTCTGGATCAATTTTTCCATAATGATGTCATTCTATAAGTATTGTTGATCAATGAGAATAAGATATACATAGTTGTTACGATATACTCCTTTTGAGACACTGATGGAATGACTTTTTTCTTTCAATATTGTTTTAGTATAGTTGGCTTTGTTTTCTTCCTTTTTTCTTTCTATCCCTTTCTTCCCTCCATCTTGAGAGTCGAGAGCATATTCGAATATATCCCCTTGAAATTTTAAAGTGTTATCAATTATCAACCTTATTGGTGGTTATTCATACAGGACAAATTCCCCTCATACATCTCATTTTCCATAAGTTGTTCACCGAAGTCCCATCTCATCATTTTCCTTAAGCCATTATTTTCCTCTTGTTACATAATTATTTTTCTGAACAGTTCCAATCACCTACTTCTACTGGTCTATGGAACCAAGCATTCTGAGTTCTAAATCTGTTGAAAAAGTATTTCCTTGTGGAGTCGCAAGTTTGTTTATGCCCAAAAGTGCAACATAAAATTCCTTCCTGCAAATGGGTTGCAATGCACATTACTTATATATATTTATTAATAATACTAAATAGGTGGGACCCCTTTTGAAAAATAACAAGAGAAATGGATCTCCTTGTTGTGCTCATGATTACCTTATGAGAAAGATTTCACAGTTTGAGAATTAGGAGGGAATCTTAACCTGTTTCTATGTGAAATTGATGGATGCAGGGTGTATTAGCAATTTGATTTTAAAAGGAAAAAAATGTTATTTCATGAAATAAACATTTTTAGTTTATTCTTGCTACACCTAGACTTTGATATAATACTCAAACTATAAGTGCAAATCACATGCAAAGTCATGGTATATTTTCATATATGGGAAACAAACTATTATGTTGATTGGTCATAATCCTCCACTAGCTAAGTATGTGGGACATGTTATTTTGGTACTAAGTGTTAAATGGGCCCGATTCAATTTTGAATATGGAAATGATATGTTATGTTAGATATACGATGGTTGATATTGTTGTTGGAACAAAGTCTTGGAAGCTAAGTGTGCTCCATAGTTGGTTGTGGTTGATGGAATTTAATGTGGAAAGAGGGGAAGCGACGTACATTTACTGCATGCCATTCTTTCCCTACCTCGAAGCCACCACCTTCATTATTCCCCTCGTGCTTGTTTTGGTTTCTCTAGTTAACAACACCTCCATTGTTCTCGGCCTTGGAGGAAGAGTAATTGCGCTCTATTAATTGTCTTAGAATTATTCTTATAGGTATGGTCTTTTACCTCTCCATTCATGAATTTTTAGCTCTGTTCCACATAAAATTGTTTTGTTGGCTCTTAGAGTTTGCATGCAGAATGTGTTTGTTTTCCAAAGTTTATAGTGGATTGTTTGTGGGAATTCTAGCCATGTAAAATACATTTGATATGGGTTTCTTCTTGTTGGAATTTAAGTGTTTCAAACTGGAAATATCAATTGGAATTTTATTATGTTTGAGGTATGTGGTTGTGTTGCGCCTGGAGATAATGATGGTATTATTGCAGTATGATTGTTGGAAAATGTATTATGGTGAATACTCTCGGTTTCAATAATTTCTTATGACTTAATTTTAAAGGATTTTCTCTACGAAATAAAGGGGAAAACAACGGTCAGGTTTTGTGACTATTGTATTGTACGCTCACTAGATATCCAGTCTTTTGAAGATTTTCATCCCTTCATATTATCATTACCATTGTTTAAAAGCTATGGAGGCCATGTATTGTCTTGCGCTCACCCTGGGAAGTTATGAAGAAGTTTGTGATGGGAAAGAATCATTTTTTCTTTGCTTGCAACCATTCCTCAATACCTACGCATATTTTTCTACTCTAGGCCTTGTTTTCCCACCCAATATATGGCCAAGTAAATAAATGCAAACCTAGGTTTGAATTTTCGTTTATGGTCTCGACCCAACAGTGGGAAGATTGGTTAGACTCACAAAATTGTGGCTTTCTTGTTATTTATCCATGAGGGGATTTTGTCGACTTTGAAGTTGATGTGGGTTTGATTCCCACCAAGTTCGCATTGGAGTTTCGAACCCGATTTGTTTTTGCAGTTGTTATTTGGGGTTGTAGTGTAAATTGTATGTGATGCACAGTTGAAAGGTCTTACAATTTTTTTTCTCTCAGCTTCTCATGCCGAATTGAGACATTTCGATTATGATTATGAATGATTCAAATTGCTTTGTTGAAAATATCATGCAGAACGCTTTACCCATTTAAAGGATATCTATGGTTTTAAAAAAAGAGAACGAAACTTGCAGGTTTGATAATCTTGTAATTTTCCTTGAGATTGGTATTGCGCAGTTTAAAGAAAATTGTGCCATATTGTGGATATTGTATGTTTAAATGTTAAATAGAAATGTTGTATTCATAAACGAAATGTCATGGAATCTATGTGTTGAATTTTAAAAGAATGTTATGGAAAAATAAATAAATTGGTAGGAGTTTTGTCATACAGTTTGGAAATAATTGGCATTATAAACAACAAATATTCAAATGTTTTTGGGGAAATGATGATTTTAAAATTAACGAATGTTATTTCTTGTAACATAACAGTAATCGTCTCATTCCCATTCATTGTCTCATTTTTCTCTCATTATATGTCCATCACCTTCCTAATAACTTTTAATTCATCCCCTGTTCTATTATCTTGTATTTCATTTTTAAGGAAAAATGATTAAAAATGTTTGGATGATGATTTTAGTTGGAAATTTTGATATGGAGACATTGTTTTTGGAAGAAAAGGGCTCTGCATTTTGCTTGAACAATATTAATTTGTTGGTTCCCACCCATGCTACCATTTTTCATTCATTACAAAGACTCTCATCTTCCCAATGACCCTATCATTCCCTGTTCAAATTGCAATTGATTATTGAATTCAATATGTGGTGAGTTGTATCAATGGATGGATTGCATATGCTTTTGTTGTGAATGATAGAGCCAACATTTTGATTTTATTTAGGTAGAGTATTAGTGAATGGATTGTTAAAAGTTTTCATATTATGATTGGAATATTTCTTCAGGATGAGTTTCTTTAGCAAGGGAAACAATGACAAAGGTGCAAACAAAGCTAGAGGAAATAATTGACAAAGAGGCCATAGAAGGCCACGATTTTCAATACATTTTGACGTTGATCCGCAATAACTGAATCAACTTTTGTAAGACAAATTCTTCAATTTAGTTGACCAAGGGATTCTGCAACCTAGACCTGATAGGCCTCCTTTCCAGCCACATCAAAACTTCGCTGGTGTCTATTTCCCCCCTCATGTTTCTATGCAGCTAGAACCACCTGCTAATGATGGTTGCAAAGAGATTGTCCATCAACCTGTTGCACATCATCATGGTTGGCCTACAATATCATGTCCATTGCCCCCTCCTCCACTACCTTTCAACCCAAATGCCCAAGCTTATTGTGTTGCCTCACAAGTGCAATCCTCTCATGCAAGCAAGAGATCAAAAGCTACCATCCCTAATCTAGAATTAGATAAAGAAAAGGGGTGGCTAACCCCTCCAAGTATTCCAAAGACTCCTCCAAATCAGTATCCTCTCATCTCCACCTCAAAGATAGTTTCTTCCATGTCATGTGTGAAATCCACCCACAAGTTTCCAATCAAGTGAAGGTTGTTTCAAATGACAAATCAAGAAAAAGATCAAAAGAAGGAAGTAGTGAAAAGAGGCAAAATGCCTCTCACAACAAATATGGGTTTTAATTCTTTTTAATTTTAGTCTTTTTTTAGGACATATTTTATTTGTATGATGACAGAAAGTTTTGCATAACAAAGAAAAATTTAGACATCATGTTTTGGATTGCATGGATATGGTTCTATTTTTGGCTATAGTCATTTTTTATTTTGATACTAAAATATTTGACTATTTATATGAGGATTGGAGTTACAAGGCGAATATTTGAGTTAATTTTTGGGGTGTTATATTTTATATTTTGATGATCATTAAAGAAATGAAAATTGGAGTGAAAAGGGGTCCCACCTATTTAGTTATTATTTAAATAGACCCTTATTTATGTATTATTATTTATTTGTCTCAACTTATTAGTTAAGCTAACTAATCTTAAGAAAAGAAAGGTAGTTGAACTACCATAACTTATTGGGAAAGAATAAAATCTCAATCAAAAGAAGAGACAAAGGGAGAGAGAATAAAAGGGGAACTTCTGATATAAGGTCTACTCTATACTTGTGAGATAATTATTTTCTTCATTTATTCTAAGTTTACTAGAAAGCTAAACCATCTTGATGACAATAGGGTCTTATTGAAGGAAACATGATTCAAAACTGAATCATAACTTTCAACAACTTGTTTATAAAAGTGTATGATCTATCTTTGGTAGTCTATGTGTTCTTGTTTGTTTATGAATTATATTTCATGACTGATAAAGAATATTTTGTAGAGTCAAGTGAAAACATTTTTATGGCAATCTAATCTAGATATTTAGCTTTGGTTTTCTTTTGTTTTCAGAGTCTTTTTGTATGGTGCCCAACGGATACTTCTAAATATGACTTTGGTCCACACCCTTGCAGGGGTTTGTAAAGAGAATTATGCTTGGTATCTCAGAATGAAGTTAATATAAAAATCATATTTTTGATTTCAGTCTCACATGTGTATCTTAACAATATTTTTCAGATTTTTATTTTATCCTTGTCACTTATCCATGTACACACTTATGTATATTTTTTCTTTCTTTCTTTTGCATAGTTACATATAATACATAAAATCATTATTGGTCCCTTGTACATATTACATGTGGATTAAGTTATTGTTTTGAATTTAAGGCCATAAAATCCAGGTAACATTCCCAATTATCTTGCCTTAGCCTAGAAATGTATGAAAATGTTTGAGTAAGGTCATTCGTGCCTTTTTCTCAACAGTACGCTTCCTCCAAGAGAATTCACACAGGAGGGATCAACTCCACTTGGAGAGGAGTAGACTACTAAGAAGGAGCAGGTTGTTGTGGGAGATGTGGTAGGTGTGATGAGATCCTTCCAGAGGATGTTAGAGGCATTGATCAACCACCTAGATCGAGATGAGGGAAGAGAGTCTGTGCCTAATGAGGGTTCACAATGCACTCCAACAAGTATTAGTAGTATACATAAAGAACTTGAGAAAGTGAAATTTTCTGAGTTCTAGGGTGCCACAAATGGCTTAGCTGTCGAGGCATGGTTGGAGAACACGGTGATGGGATGTTCACTACGCAATTACACCTCGAACATGAAATTTGGATGGTGGTATTTCAACTGAAAGGGAGTTCTCTTCTTCATTGGAAAACACTCTTACCTCAACTAAACATGGTCATTGAAGATGTGTCATGGGAATTGTTCGAGGAATGAATTTGGGAGAGGTAATTGTCCGATGAATTCATTGAGAACCAACTTAATGAGTTCAATGCCTTATGATAGGGTAGTTGTAGGGTACCAGAGTATGAGGCCATGTACATGGAGCTACTTAGATATGATACACATATGAACACTGAGAAATTAAAGGTTAACGAGTTTGTTTTCAACTTGAACTTCAACATACATGTGAAAGTGAGGATATTGATGCCTCAGAAATTGCACGATGCAATTCAAAAGGCCCTCATTGTTGAGGAGGAGCTGAACAGTGGGGGTCAGGAATGAATCCTTCCAAATAGACTGGACATGTGCCACCTGGAGTGCAACAACATCAGGCATTAGTTAGATAGACTTATAGGAACTGTGACACGCCCATAGGACCTGTATTCTCGACACCACGGTGATATAATACTCAGTAGAAGAATCCTTATAGAGAACCATAAAAACAACAACAAAAACAACAACATCATCCACAATAGAAAAAATTTAGACCTGGTCTGCATAATAAACGAGTACAACATAATCCTAGGTCAACAAATTCATTTTCTGGGACAAGGAGCACCACACCGAAGAATGGATGTTGGACATGTGGAAAGCCACATTACCAGATAGACTATCCTATTGAGAAGGTAAGAGCTTCTATATCATTAGGACCTACGAAGTTGGATATTTGGGCAAGGCCCATAATATACATGCAACAGTGAATAACCATCAGGACGAGCATCATTCCACCGTGCTCGAGAAGTTAGGTATGATCGTCGACCAACATTTTAGTATTTTAATAAATCTACGAGATACTGAAATTTTTATATCTAGTGTTGCGCTTAAAATAATTAAGGTGAAGGTAGTCGGACAAGATGATTTTAGAAATGTGGAGATGGCATCTGGTGCCAAGAAAAAAGTTGGAGGAAAAGTTAAGGACTATAACATTAAATTGGGTGACTTAGTGATAAGTGTAAACCTGTATATTACAATCTTGGGATCTTATGGTATAATGATCAGAATGGATTGGTTAGAATCACACGATGCGATACTTAAACGTAAGATGAAACGATTAAGTTTAACAGATGATTTGGGACAGAGTAGAGTAATTGTAGGAATAAACCAGTGAGTGTCACTGAGGTTTATTTCTTCCTTACAGTTACAGAAAATTATGTGCAAGGGGTGTAATTTATACACCATCTTAGCACTTAACAAAAATGGGGACATGGAAGGATTATAAAATCTTCCTGTAGTATCAGAGTTTGCCAATGTATTTCTTGAGGAATTACCAGGTTTGCCACCAGAAATGGAATTGGATTTTACCATATATATAAACCTGGAACTAAACCTATTGCTAGAACGCCATACCGAATGTCGACACTGAAATTGTAGGAGTTGAAAATGAAATTGAAGGAGTTGTTGGATTTGGGACTTATACATCCAAGTGTATCATCGTGGGGTGCACCAATGATTTTTGTTAGAAATAAGGATAGATCATAGAGGCTTTGCATTGATTATCATTAATTGAACAAAGCGACGATCAAGAACCAATATATGTTGCCAAGGATTGACGTTTTGTTTGATCAGATGAAGGGAGTGATGATGTTTTCAAAGAATGACTTGAGGTCAGGATATCATCAGTTACAGATTAAGGAGGAAGATATATCTAATACCACATTTAAGATGAGATTCAGACACTATGATTTTAGTGTTTTACTGTTTGGACTGATGAATGCCCCGGGCGTATTCATGAGTTTGATGAATGGGGTGTTCTGTGAATACTTGGACATGTTTGTATAGGTATTTATCGATGATATAATGATTTATTCTAAGACAAAAGAAGAGCACAATAAAAACTTGAGGTTGGTTTTAAAGTGTCTAAGAGAAAACACTTTGTACAGGAAGTTGTCGAAGTGTTCTTTTTACTAGATGAAGATTCAATATTTGGGACATATCATATGTGGAGAAGGTATCACTATGGGTCTAGTGAAAGTAGAGGCTATTATGGAATGTCCAACGTATAAGAAGTACGTATCTTTATGGGGTTAGTAGGTTATTATTAACGCTTCATCGAAGGTTTTTTGAACATAACAAATCCAATTATGGAATTGCAGAAGAAAAACAAGAAATTCGTATGGATAGAGAAATATGTGGAAGAATTTCAAAATATTAAGGAGTTATTAACGACAACACCGATACTACAGGTTCCTAACATGCACAAGGAATTATTGGTATGCACAGATGCATCCAAGGAAGGTATAGGTGGATTTTTGATGCAAGATGATTGAGTGATCACTTACATTTCAAGGAAATTAAGAAGGCATGAAGAGAATTGCGTAACAAATGATTTGGATTTATTAGCAATCGTTTATGCCTTGAGAGTTTGGAGACATTATCTTATTGGATGGAAATTCAAATTAAACACTGATCATTGTGGATTGCAACATATTTTTACTCAAAGTGACTTGAATGCACGACAAAGGTGTTGGTAAGAACTACTTAGTGAATACGACTTTGATATTACCTACATTAAAGGAATGATGAACAAATTAGTAGACGCATTGAGTCAGAGACCACACATGTTTTCGGTAATACCTCTTAAGATGAATCTTTGAGAAATGATTCTAGCTCTATAGATTGACGATGATTGGTACAAGGAAGTTAAGGATAATACTAGACAAGATACCATGATGGTACCAAGGTCTGAAAGTTATTCATTTGACAACGATGGATTGTTGAGGTGTAAAAACATAATTTATGTACCACCTAACGACGAATTAAGAAGCTTCATTTTAAGTGAAGCTCATCGAGCATTATACATGGCTCATCCTGGAGTCACGAAGATGAAGGCAAACCTTAAGCCTTTAGTATTCTAGAAGGGAATGAAAAATGACATAGTAAATTCTATGGTGAGATGCCTTGAATGTCAACAAGTGAAGGATGAACATAGACATCCAACAGGATTGTTACAACCACATGTGATTCCTGAATCAAAATGGGAAGTCATTTCGATGGATTTTATTGTTGGATTTCCACTAACGGCAAGGAGACATGATTCAAATTTTGTATTTATTGACACTCTGACGAAGAGTGCACACTTTATTCTAGTACGTATGACATATAAGGCACTGGACATAGCTAGAGTATTTTTTAGCGCTATTGTGAGGTTAAATGATGTACCAAGAAAGATCATATCCGATCAAGGATCAATGTTTACAGGACGATTTTGGACTAGTTTCCAAGAGGCTTTGGGAACACAATTGAATTTTAGTACAACAAATCACCTTGAAACATATGGAAAAACAGAAAGAACGAACCATATTTTAGAGGATATGTTGTGACTGTACGTAATGGATCAACAAAAATGCTGGGAATAATTCTTACCATTGGTAGAGTTTGCATACAACAACAATTATCAGATGGCACCATTTGAGTTTCTTTATGGACGACTGTGTCAGATGCCTCTAAGTTGGTATAGACTAGAGGATAGGGTCCTGGTGGGACGAGAAGTGATCCAAGAAATGGAAGAACATATGTGAATGATAAGACAAAGGATTAAAGAAGCACAAGATTGACATAAGAGTTATGATGATGCACATCACATTGACCATAGTTATGAAGTGGGTGACAAGGTTTTCTTGTGAGTGAAACCGCTTAAGAGTTCGATAAAGTTTGGAAAGGGCGCCAAAATATCTTCTAGGTTGTGGGACCTTTTGAAGTTGTGGAAAACAAAGGACCCATGGCTTATCGACTAGCCTTGCATGATTCTTTGAGGCGCATGCACGGTGTATTTCATGTATCTATTTTATGACATTATATTTCAGATCCGTCACATGTTATTGACTTGATTTATTTGCAGGTGTTGGAAGAGGGTTCTCTCATGGAAAATCCAATCTGCATACTAGACCATTGCATGCGATAGCTACACGTCGAATAGTCAATTAGGTCAACATCCAATGGGACAACTATAGTCCACACTCGGCTACATGGGAGGATGCATATGAGATGCATCAACAGTTTCATTATTTGTTTGATAGATTAGATATGTAGATATGTGTCAGATACATTTATTGCTTCCATTATTAATATTGTACAAAAATCGAGATGAAGTTTAAAACAAGAGGGGGTGTATGTAACATCCAGTTCCACTGAGCACATTTTATACTGAATTATTCTTTGAGGACACTTATGAGCAAGTGAGCCGGTTATGATACATTATGATTATGATTTGATTATGAGTTATATTATGATGTCATTGTGATTATATGTTAATTTCTATATGTATGTATATCGAAAGGTATTATTGATGAGTTCTACTGAGTGTGCATGATACATGGTAGGTTGAGGATGCTGATGGCATCAACGAACTTCCCTGGACTCCAGATTGAGTCAGGCAGTGGATTTGTATTTGGTTTGAGTATTTATTTACACACATGTGTTATATGATTGATTCTAGTATGTTAAGAACCAAACATCAATATACCATAGAAAAACCTCAGGAAAAGTACTCAACGCCTTGAAAAAGAGATAATTTCAGATAATAAGCCTCTTCGAGGGGGAAAGCTCCTTTTACCCCACTTAAATGTTCAAGTACAAGATGATTCAAAATGAAAATGTCTCCTTGGTATATATAGGAGACTAGGAGGTATAATTACAACTAATGGCCTAAAGCCGACATAAATAAAATAACATTACTAATCTAATATGCCCCAATTAAGGGTTAATGAGCCAATATTAGGGCTTAACATGGCCCTCCCCTTGAGACAAGTGTTGTCTGCAACGCTTGAGTAACTCTGGATGCTTCTGTAAAAAGACTCATCTTCCCAAGTGGAATCTTTAGCCGATAGTTTTCTCCATTTAATGAGATACTCTGAAATGGATCTATTCCTCAGTTGGCGAATTCTTGTGTCAGTGATGGCTTTAGGCTCCAATATGATTTTTCCTTCCTCATCAAGTTCTGGAAATATAGTTTGAACTGGGATCTTGTCACCTAT
>ML834918.1:96967-111435 GCA_009831015.1 Picea engelmannii
GACCCTATTCCTCTTGTGTGACTTTCAAAACCACCAAAACATTCATCTTGAGAGGAATTAGAAGATAAACTAACATTGCATACCTTATGTTCATGCATGTACTTGGTAAGGGTTTCCTTTGCCTCATGGAGTTGAATCTCCATTTCATGCAACCTTTGCAAAAGCTGGTCTTTCTCCTGCTTCATGACCATCAACTGTTCTTCAAGAACAATACGCACATTCCTGTCTTCACACATCTCTTTCATCAAATCTCTCATGATTATAATTTCTTATTTAGATAATGAAAATGTATGAGAACTATCAATACTTGAAACTTCCTCCATCCTTGGAAGATATCCAACTTCAACACAAAACTTGCACAATAACCAACAGCTAAATCTCAAGCTATCAATGGCAAACACATGAGCAAAACAAACTTATGCTCTGATACCACCTGATCTGAAAATACAAGGCTGACTTTTTATGCTATGAAAGCACCCTCTACTTCATTAAAATAAACTTTACAGGACCTTGCTTCATGTGTATAAATATGCCAGATAAATTATGTGCTAAGTTTTATGCTTCTTCCTTTAAATGTTTATGTGTGAGAAATTGTTCTTTTAAATGGTTAAATATGTGTTTTAAATAAAAACACATCAACATAACTTGCAACAAATAAACCATCAAACTCAAAACAATCACAACATGATAAAGGAGTTCACCCCCCTCCGGGCTACATCTCCTTGAGCCTCCATAATGGACTTGGCTCTCTGGGATTAATTAGTCAAAAGTTCTTTTAAAAGATGCTTCTCAACTCCAATGGAAAAACAGACTATACCATTGAGATCAGAACACATAAAAACCCCAAAATTGACTAATAGAACTCTGAAAACGGATCATGGCTCATCAGGGCATGACCTCTTCTACATGTGGCCATAAGCTTCCCTGAGCTTCTTTGTGGCAAAAACACCTGTAAAAGTCCTCAAAAGCCTCTGAAACCTGTCCTAATGTGTTCAGAGCATATTAATTAGCCAAAAATGATTATTCAATCACAGAAAACAAACATAGGCTCACCAAACCATGTCCTCGATCAATGAGGGCTTAAACCTCCTTGGAGTTTCATGAAACTTCAATGGTGAAAAAAATGCAGAAGAAGTCTTCAAATGGCCTTGAAAAAAGCACCAATGGATCCAGCACATCCAAAAACCCCTAGCTGGGCTTTTACGGCACCTCAATCAGCCAAAAGATGAAGAAGTTAGGCCTCCTCCATTTTCCTCCTTCAAGCTTTCTGAAACTAGTTCGCCAAAACGCACCTCTGTGTGCATGAACCAAGAACACGCTCCAAAATGCACGTTAAAACCTGGCACCAGGCGCAACCACACCAATGGTGCAAACCGTAGAACGGTTATGGTGCCTCCAGCCCCTAACCGCCTAGCACCTGGGCACATTGACCATATGACCTCGCGCAAGGGCTAAAAGGCTAACCGTTTTAACGGGCCAATGATAAAGCGCCAAATGGTGGGCGCATGGGTTATCCGTTGTAACCACATTTAAACCAACTCCCATGCGCATATACAAAGGTTATACGATTTATACAACGGTCACGGGCTATGGTTTAAACCCCTGTGCGAACCGTTAACCGCGCGGATATGGTCACATAATATTACAAACAATCATAGGTTAAGTTTCATAACCCGCGCGCACATTATATATACACATATAAATCGGATCATATAATATGGTTATATGCATTGGTAATAGAACCGGGGCTACATTACCATTCCCGCGCATAAGCCATATGGAACGGTTATAACCGCGTTGTGGGTATGGTCACATGCGCCAATGCAAAGAACTGCGGGTTGGGGCTAAGCCCCGGCCCGACCCCCCGCCAAAACAATACAATATACAAGTCAAATGTAATGTTACTCGTATCCATTACAAGCAACAATAGGCGGTATGTTGGATAGCGGAGATTTGTGAAGGCGTTGCATAGTGGGGAGGTCCGGGGGTTGAACCCTACGGCTCCCATAACATTTTACATATAACCAAATAACCAAACAATGAGTGACACGTGGCGCCCTCCGATTGGGCCACGTGTCCTCATATCATTTGTTCATAAACAGACACGTGTCAGCTCCTTACTCGTCAGCTATCAACCAACCAGATGTTGCCACATCATCACATGTCGTACTACTGACATCATCCGACACGTAGGATGCTAACGTCATCTTGTGCCACGTGTCACCTTTCCAGTGGTGACACGTGTCACCTCCGAATTGGTCCAATCGTATGCCCAAAAAGCCAAATTTGCCTGACACGTGTCATCACCTGGAGCCACCACATGTCCTGTACGGACCTGCCACGTGTCCTGTACGGAGTGTACGGACAGGTACAATCAACATCTAAAATTTTTGCATGTTTGGCTTGGCGAACAGATCGTGATATCTTCTCCATACGGACTTCGTTTGAGAAAGTAAATATACCGCCGGAATCAGGAAGACGAGATGAACGCAATGGCACCATTTTCGTTGCATTCCGAGCACTTTGAAATTTGACCAAAATTTGACCCCTGGTCCAGATTTTGATCATTTTGGCTTCTCTCATATTTTCTATTGTTCATTGTGAGATTTATTAGATCTAAGTTATTTACTAGTAATTAGTTTTAAAGGTAAGGCTCCTCTTTGAATCTCACCTCCCAAGTACTTCATTTACATGTTTTTTTTTCCATGCTTATTTTCGTGTAATATTGGCACGTCTAAGATCCTCCTCTCTTGGAATTCAAGTCATCCAGATCTCATCTCTTGAGATCTTGATCAGTGGTATCAAAGCGATTATGCTCTCCATCGGAAAAAGGGTTTGAAGTATGATGTGGATTCAAACATTTGCAGCAATCACCAACCTCCCTTTGGTACTATCAGAATCCATTTTTTAGGCCATACATTGTAAGCATCATAGTTTGTCCACAGGCACTACATAGTTTTTTTTTACCCTTGGATCTTCGTTCACTAATACAAGGAGAACCATACATGGATTCACTACATCCATACATGGATTCACTACATCTATACATGGATCCACTGCATCCATTGGTCTGCAAAATTTTCAACAAATTTGCAGGGTGTCCATGTTGCCCACAGAGGTTCCACAACCTCTACAACAGCCCATGTTTCTCTACAAGTCCTTGGCATCCTTTGTGGCCCTCTACACTCAACCAAATTCAAATAGGTGTTGCAACCTATACATATAATTTCATAGGCTCTACCATATCTCATTGTAAATATCTCTTCTATCTCAAATGGGTATTTCGTGGAATCTTATTTGGCTTCTTGGTTTGAGAGATATCATAGATTGAATCTCAGCATGTATTTGATGCAAGGAGGTTGCACGTACCACCATATTGAATGGTATTTTCTCCATTTTCAGGAAACTACAGAAGGATTTCTACATATGTCTGGAAATATCTCTTTAGTATCTCAAATGGGTATTTCTTAGAATCACATTTGAATTCCTAGTTTGAGAGATATCATCGATTGAATCTCAGCATGCATTTGACCCAATGAGGCTGTGCATACCACCACCTTCAACGAAATTTTTCTCTCTACTCATGAAAATACAAAAGGATTTACACATATGGATGGAAATATCTCTTCAATATATTAAATTGATATTTCTCAGAATTTCATTTCATTTCCTAATTTGGGAGATATCACTGATTGAAGATCTGTATGTCTTTCTTCCAATATGGTTGCGCATCACTGGCACTTCAGCAATATTTTTCTCACTCCATGGGCCACCTTAGAACAAGTTCCATATCCCAATGGAAATATATCTACATTAGATCAAATGGATCTTCAACAAAATTGGATTTTATCACCTATAACAGAAGTTATGAATAAATTTGTAGAACAAGATGCAAAGCCTCCAAAGTCATGATTTTTCCATCTTTTATTAATGAAATGGTTATGGTTCAACCACACAAAACCCTTCCCTTAATTGGGAATTATAAAATTTTACTCATGGGTATCTTTTTAGCATGGATGACATGATGGGGACTATCATTTTCTGGGGGGGGGATGATATGAATTTTAAGGGGTATATGGCCTAAATTTGGATGCAAAAGTCATAAAGTTATAAAGTTAATAGATTAACCATGTAGATGCCCACCTCCTCATTAATTAATTGGGATAACAGGTTGCCCATATGGGTCAAAGAGAGTCTCACCTCTCCATTATTGTATTGGGTTTTATTTTCCACTACTTAGTTAGTTGGGCAGTTAGATATATTATTATAATAATAGAGACTTATTTAATGAGTGCTTTACATTATTGTATTGGGTTTTATTTTCCACTACTTAGTTAGGTGGGTAGTTAGATCTATTATACTAATAATAGATACTCATTTAATAATCTCTTTTTGACTTTGTCTAATGCACCATTTTGTAATTCTATATAAAGGTCTAACAAGCATTCTCCTAATATCAAGTTTCTCATTTTGGCTTCTCTCATATTTATATTGTTCATTGTGAGATTAATTAGCTCTGAGTGATTTACTAGTAATTGGTTTTAGAGTTGAGGCTCCTCTTTGAGCCTCACCTCCCAAGTACTTAATTTATGTGTTTTCTTTTTTCCATGCTTCTTTTCATGCAATATTGGCACGTTTAAGATCCTCCTCTCTCGGCATTCAATCCATCCAGATCTCAGCCCTCGAGATATGGATCATTTGGTGGTGTTATAGGATGTACAAGAAAACAAGATTTATCCAATCTATATTCATCGAGTGAGGGAAGTTCAAGTACAATAGAGGAAAGTGAGACATCTAGTATCTCTAACAAGCAGAGATAAACTAGAGGTGAGAAGATCAGAAGAAAATTCCATAGACGCATGGAATTTTTTCTTGTTAAAGGGGGGTCATGTTCTTATGATGATGAGAGCATAGACGACATCGAGGTTTTTTTGAGGTACAAAAATATAGTGAAACAATGGGTGCCAAAGAATCTTCCTGAAATAAACATTGATTTTTGTGTCAACAAAAGGATATATCGCATTGCTCCATCGTCATTACATGGTTCGGGGATATTTTCCATGGATGGCATAAAGGTATGTTATGACGGATTAACTGAATTGATAGAGTATGTCAAACCTTGTTACATATACAAACATTGGATACGACTAGTCCAATATACAAAAAGTATGTGAATATATGATGTGGCTGCAAATTATATACAGCTAAAAGACAAGGATCAAAATAAAGGAGCAACTATGTATATTGATGAAAGGTCGAAAGTAGCAGGGAATATTGCAAGGTATATAAACAGTTCATGACCCATGGCCACAAATAAGAAACCCAATTTCATATTTGAGGGGCGTGAAGGAAATTGTGTATTCGTATGTGCAATAAAATCAATAGTTGTAGGGGAAGAGTTGTTGATTGATTACAATTTGAATTGAATAGGAACATAGGTTTCTATTATGGGGGAGATGTGTATACTATTTTACCCAACCTGTAAGCAATGACTCTTATATTTTATGATTTTCATTATGTTCTTTAGTCACTCTTTACTTTGATGTTTTCAGCATGCCATGTTTTTGTCCAATGTGTATTCATGAACTAACTTCATTTCTCATACATTTTAATTTATTGTGTTTTTTCTAATTCTAATATACGCGTGTCCAAGGGTGATAGGGGGAAGGAAACAACCTTAGATCAATCCATAGATCCTCCTAAGGACGTTCTTACTAAGGAAGAAATACGTTCCTCCACGAACCCAAAGCAAACAATAAGGAAGATTGTGATAAAAGAAAACAAGGAACTCCATTCTTTGATTCAGATTCGGTCACAAACAAATGAGATAAAAGAAAGAATTAATGCATTGATGGAAATAATTGAACGCTATGGGGTAAGAAAGATATTTAATTATCACATTTTTTTTATTATGGATTTCAATTTATATACTCTTACAACTAGTCCTTCATCAAAAACTCTTTATTTTTACATGATTTTTTGTGAAGTTTTGATCCCCAGTATGTGCCTACGGAGGTTAGTGTTGGTTCCAACGCCATTGCTACACCAGGACAACATCATACGAGTACACTATCCAAGTTCAGTGTTGATGTTGATACTACACCAGTCTCTCAAACCAGTACACACCCAATGTCGATGTCGGTACTACAGTACCCGGCCCTGACCAACGCATGCCACAATCTGCACGGGATGCTCTGGAAGCATAACATGGCATTGCACATTTTGAAGAATGATTTCCTATATCTTCCCGTGTCACTAGCATGGGAACACTACTAGTTACATTTTTGGTAGACAATGAGCTCATCCCTATGAAAATAGAGAAGGTTCTAGGTATTTAAGATGTTCTTTAATTGTTATGTACATTAATCTATTTGATATTTACATATAATGTGCAATATTTATTTTAAACTAATGATAATATCATTTTGCAGGAAATGATACATTTTATAGACACGTGAATGAACTATCCTTGGATATATTTGGGCCCACCATATGCACAATGTGGAATTCCCAAATTTCGAAGTTAAAAGATGAATTCATTAAGAAGTTGGTTGGCCTGTTCGGTGAGGGTACCTTCAATAAATCTGGGGTCTCCTCAAAAGCAGGAGCACATTTAAAATATTTGTGGGACCAATATAGGGTTCATATACAAAAGAACCTCAGTTATGAGCATCATTCAATGACTCCTGAGAGGGAGTGGAATACCCTACAAGACTATTCAAAGGAGAAGATGCTTAGAAAATAAGGAAAGACAACACTCGGCTCAGGAAGGTATGAGACACTACTAATAATGTAATTATGATTTTTTATCATCATTGTGACATCTAATTATGTATTTGAAAAATTTCAATAAAGGCTCCCAAACACATCCAAAGCCACCAAGGCCAGGATAGAAAAGCATGGGTAGCACATACTTGGCCCAGGTGGTTACTCAAAATTGTTCGTATGAATTGTAAGTATAAAAAAATCAATTGGATCCAAATAGTATAGTGTTAGCAATTTTAATTTAGTTGTACATAAGAAGCACAATTCATGTTCTTATGAAAAATTGTAGGGCATTGAGTACAAAGAATCTCCAGCATAGGAATACCTCAAGATTGCTTTCAAGCATGGCTTTAAAGTCGTGGTTGAACACAGAAAAATATTGGGGGAAACACAACCTTCCAACACTCAAATCGACACCCGGGTAAATAAAATCAATGAAGATTATTTATAGTTTATTACTTGTACAATCTATTGATTATTTTTTTTCCATAAAGTATTGTGTTTGTTTGTTTTAAGTAGGAAATCAACGTAGAAACAAGTGTCCCCACTAGTGGAACACAACCTACTAACGGTGGAGTGAAACCCAATGAAAGCGGTGTGCATTTCGATACTGGAGGTACTTCATGTGCTATAAAAATTGTAGTATGGATTACACTTAAAATTATTTAATTACAAATGGTGTATTAATTATAACCTTTCATGTTTCAACTCCAAAGCATGTAGAGGATAAGGCTAGACAAGAAGACAAACATATGGCCACATCCCAAACTATTTCACTTGCCTCCGCTACTCAAGAATGTAAAGATAACTCTAATGCACCTTTTGTTAATGAAATACTTATAATAATAATAACTTTGAATATCAATTTAACATTTTTTTCTTATTGCAGTTGATGATCCATGCCCCTCCTTGCAGCAACCTCGACGTTGTGAGTACACGACCAGGTCATCAATAAGGCATGTAGAGGCCAAAACAACTGAAGGGGAAGAAGGATCTGACGAAATCCTTTCTCAATTCATGTCAAAAAAAAAGAAACCGGAAAATAATTAAGTGTACTAGCTATTCAATACAAAACATCATGTACCATATTCTAAAAACGTATTTTTGATGATTAAAATTATTGAGATTTATCATTTTGTGTCTATGATTAATGAATGAATGTTATATGTTAATGAATGAATGTTATATGTTTCTTTATGCACATATGTTAATGAATGACTATTATATGTTTCTTTATGTTTCTTGTATATAGATTGGGTATTGGGGAATTGAGAGTGGTGTGAAGGGGAGAAAAGGGCCATAACAACTTCCACCTTCACATGGTTAGCCATGTTACGTAGAGAATAAATTAGGATTTGGATAACCTTGGAGAAATCCTCTCTAAATCCAACAGAGCAACAGT
Source organism: Picea engelmannii (assembly GCA_009831015.1). Lineage (NCBI taxonomy): Eukaryota > Viridiplantae > Streptophyta > Pinopsida > Pinales > Pinaceae > Picea > Picea engelmannii. Next base: position 105,135 of record ML834918.1, read on the forward strand.
GAAGTCGATGTTGACTTCATTCTTTCTCCGTCAAAACGAGGGAGGCTTGCCCCATGATTAGACTGCTCCAATAAATTATTCTCTAAACCAAGAGGAGCTCATCCAGGTATTCATGCACTCAAGTCTTTTTAATTATTATTTAGTCATAAAAATGTTTGTTAATTTGTTTTATTATTTTGTTGATTCTTTGTGTGATGGTTAAATTTCTAGAACATCTATAGGAGGCGATCTATTAGAGTGGCATTAAACGAATATCATACAACCATCAAATATCCAGGTATTTGAGTTATTATTCCATTTCTAATTGCAGTTTATTTGTATGAATTAGATGATGATTTATATTGTGATTATGGTTCTTGTCACTCACATGCATTCATTTTCTAGTCCTCACTTCCCATAACTATTTTATATCTTTATTGTCAAAAAAATTTGGTTGTTTGGTGATTTTTAAAAATCTAGGATGTCTCCTGAAATATAAACACTTGATTCCAAATAGTAAATGTTTTCATTAGTGCCCATTTGATATTAGTTAATATTTTTTTCTTTATTGAACAAGTGTCTAAGGTTAGAATGGAGATGCCTTCCAAACCCAAAAGAAATTCTAAGGAAACGTAGACATTACTTCTACATGGCTTCCTCATATAGAGAGGCCAATTGTCTACATAAATAAAAGAAAATGAATTTATCCAAAACATACTGGAGAAAAAGGGAAGGGTGCATTGGAGAGCCATAAATCCTAATCCAACAATATTTTTCATCCACAAAGTAATATACTTTTCCATCTAGAAAATTAATCGCATCCTCGGTTATGTGGACAGAGGTGTGATTTGTGATGTATATTCTCATTGAAAATATAATTTTATGTCTAACCCTATACAAATTTTCATACTTGTTTTCCTTTGTGAGGTTATGATATTGGAATTTCAATAGATTTTTTTCATGCTTCGCTTGCTTGGATTTTGGAAACCCTGGGTACTAATTCTTGAAACATAACACAATTGACAAGAAAGCAATGGCTTCAAAGTTTTTAGTTTCTTGGAAATTACTATGTGAATGGTCCAAAACATTTGATATGACAACCCTCAATCAAATATTGCAGTTTTTCCCTCCTTAGTGAGCCAATTGATTATAAAGAAGAATTTTATTGAAAACCTAGTAGTGGTTTCTTTCGCTCATTAATTGTTTAAGGTTTAAAATGGTAAAAAGTGCTCAATATTTATTCAACCCCCCTCTCAATATTGGTGAATATTACAAAAATGAATGCACCTTTAGTTTTTTATTTCACCCAAGATGATTTATACACATTGGAGATATTTGGAATATTTGGTAGTCTTATTCTACTTTTGAATTGACCAAATGTGTGCTATGTATGCTACAAATCTAGAAAAAACCTTTAGAGATGATTCATGGCACAATATGGTCCCAAGTCTTCTTGTACTTGTCCTTCATTTTACCTATCAACTTACAAATTCAATTGCTACTCGAAAAACTCTTGCAACACACAAGGTAAATAGTAACTTTGTCATTTTCATGTTAAAAATATTTTCTCCAATCTCTAGACCACTGCTTGTTCTAGAAAAAATAATGGAAAAGAGACCTAGGGGATGACTTAAAAAATGTAACCTTATAAAACAGTATACCTTGTATTCCTATCTTTCTTTTGTGTTATTTGAGTTTTAAAGTGACAAACCAAACCATGAATACTCAAATTCTCATTGCTAACCTCCATATCCCTGTTACTAAAATCCTTGTTTTTTGATATATTGGAATTCAAGTTTTGTGAACTTTTTTCTTCAGTTATGTCTGAGAGAGACACTACATATTGAAAAAAAGACATATTTTTTGTAATCCTAGCTTTAGATATGAAAAAAACTAGAAATTATTTTAACTAGCGGGATTTGTGAGAAGGTTACCCTTTTGCTTATACATTTTGAGTATAAAACATGTTCCTTTAAGGCAACATTCTGACCCATTAAGGAGGATATATTAGAGAATATATTTCTCTAATACAATGTTCCTTTAAGGAGACACTCTAGCCTTTTATTTCTCTATTGACCTATTAATGATATCAAATAAAAAAATAGTGGCTCATGACACAGAAAGGCCAATTTGATTAGTTAGATATCAACACGATATTTTAGACACGAATAACAATGTCCATCGTTTCCACTTTTGGAAATAAACGGGAAAGTAAAACCTTTTTAAACAATGGAACTAAGTTGGTAATTGATATGGGAAGCATGGAAGAATTAGTGCCCCCACTTTATTAACTATTTTCCCATTCCTCCTTGAAGGCCTCGATTGCAAGGGATGACATCTCAAGAAGAAAGGTTCTATTGTTGGGCCCATCACCAATAATATTGAGCCTCAATGGAAATGTTTTGAAGAGTTAATATTTGAACATAATGCTGAAAGGGTGATTGAGGGAAGAGACATTTTAGTTGGGCATGGACTCCATAGTTCTCTCGATAAGACAAAAACTACTCGAATACCAAAGAAATAAAAAAACTCCCATTGAATCCATGAAGAAAATCTCAAGTTGCTAGTCTATCAATAGACCATACAACAAAAATAATTCACTAGAAATCATCTCAGCATGATATTTCAGACACAGAAAGACCAATTTGATTAGTTAGATTTCTGCACGATATTTTAGTCACCTAGAAAGACAAGGGTGAAAAGTGAATTTTCTTTTAAGTATGAAACTAAGGACCATCGAAAATGAAATATTAAAGATTTGATCTCATTACTATAACTCCAATTGAGATGATACACATATTTAGCAAGTAAGGGAAGGAATTTCAATGTTGAAGATACAATTGATTGAATTTCAATGCAGTATCTTTAGACATATCATTTTTTACCTAAAATTTTCCATCTCAGTGATTACTCAGTTGCACTTAAATATCATTAAAAATGTTCTTTAATACATAAATCCTTCATAGCTTTTGTGACAACAATTATGCTCTAAAAATTTACCTTGTTCTACAAATAAAAATAAAAAAACTAAAAGATATTACTTTTAATTTCTTCCAATTGCATCCATCATACAATGGGTAGAAAAATGATGTATCAATGGTATGTCATTACTATTCACATTTAGTTTCTGGGTCTAATTAGAATAGGAATTATATAATATTTGTTTGGGTGTCTTATTGATTTGAATTCATCATTCATGTTGGGATATATGCCAAACTACAAGTACAATGAAAAATTATAACATTGTGAAACATGCTAAGCTAGGGAAAATTTTCCTATTAAGAATGATAACTATGTAAGGTAGCCAAGTCCTTGTCTACACGATGGAGAAAATTGGTTGTAATTTCAAATTATCCAAACTATATCACAAATAGTGAACATCTAAGCCAGTATAACAATGTTGAGAAACAAAAGGAAGACTCTAATTGTTTCATAAACAAAAGGTAGTCACAACATCAATTTGGAGTAAGACAGAAACCATAAGTAGATTTACACAAGTAAGCACTAGGATAATACTTTCATATATCAAAGAAGGTGAAAATCGTTTGCAATAATTCACAACTTCAAATACTTCCATGGATAAAGAAACATGATAACTAGAGAAATTAACCATGTGTGGGGGGTAATTTTTAAGGGTGGGGAAATATATGTAAGGTGGTATGTAGAAATTTGCTAAGTTGCACTCAAACCAGGTTTTCAACCCATGGACATGCAAACCAAGTGAAATATGAAGACAATACAAACATCCATAACCCATCCAACATATGTCACATTATTAACATGTTGATCCATATCTATATCAACTCTCCTAGGTATAAAACAAAATCTTCAGTGTTGTGTAGGATCTTCAAGCTTAGGTATCTTCTTGGAATTATTATTATTTTCCTCTTGAAATGCCATCCTGGAATATTTTTGGCAATGAACCATGTATGCATCCCTCACACAATCAGTTTCTCTATAAATACATATGTTATTGTGATTCATTATCACCCATGTGCCAATGATGTTATATGTGGTTGCATCCTTGAGAATCCAATCATGTCTTGTCCCAATTTTCCCCTTCTTTGGTAGCACTCATATTATTCAATATTTCAATCTATTATCATGTTTAGTGCCCAACACATCTCCAATTTGTATGGCAGACACACATGACTACATGTCTCCTTTACAGTGGCTTAAGCTCAATGGATCCAAATACAATCAATATCTTCACATTGTTGTGACATGATATCCTATATACAACTAGGATCACCCAATGAACTTGACACGGTATCGTTCTTCAAAAATTCGTGCTTTTTCAGTCCAAGAATTAGCATTTTCCTTTTGATTAAGATTTTGTATCACGAAATATGCATACAGTTTAACTTCCTTTGTATGTATAATATGAAATGCTATGTCTAAGCCTCAATTCTTGCAAAATATATGATTAGAATATTGAAATTTGTTGATGTCACTAGTTGGTAAATGTGTCATTATGTTAACAGTAGAAGTCTCTGTTGGAAGTGAGCACTGTGGGATATTTCTAGTACATATTGCACCAAAGTAAATTGTAAATGGTATTACTCTACCTTATGAGGAAAAATTGGAAGGTTAAAGACATTTTAGAGAGAAGTTGTACATTTTTCTAAGTGGCCTATGGGAATTTTAACTAAAATATAGTTTAAGAATTGAGTAGAAAAGTATAGTTGTCATGTCTAGAGATTTAAATATAATGGAATCAATATTAGCTCCTAATCCTTATGATTTCGCTTGTGGTAGAATTGATGTTTGAAATAAAAATGAACATAAATGTAGTGATGAAATGGAAAATATTTTCCCTTTGATATATTCAGACTAAAAAAGTTGAGCTAGCATTTGTATCTGATGCTCCTGAGTTAGATTCTAGTTTCCACGATGCAAGATGGGAGTTCATGTGTTGATTTATATGTGGATTATGTAGAAAGTGAAATCCCATGTGACCCTTATTGTTGTGAAAATAAATTTTATGAACATGAAAATCCATCTACGACATCAGTTGGATGCATCTCTGCACAATTAGAAGTTGAGGTTATATACAGTGATTTCCAGATATTTTAACTAGTACTTAGTAGGATTCTTAGTGATAATATGAGAACTTCTTGCACCTCACTATTACTTTTGGTCACCAGTACCACAAGAAATGTTTTTTCTTCCATATGACACAAACTTCAATGTAGGTAAGCATTTCCATACAAGTAAGCAAAGGCTTCAACTGCACATCTTTGTATGAGCCTTGAGATGGATTGTTTAAGTTTCTTAATTAGTAGGATCTCTATTTCAACTACATTAACTAAATCTATAGAGACTAGTTTATTAAACACCTTCAATTCATAATCCAAAGAACCAATTATATCAATAGCTTGAACCTCATTACTATAACTTCTAGTACATTCTCCAAAACTATGCACTAAATGAGACATACCACCAAAAATATTAGCTAAGGCATCCATAGAGTTTGAGTGAACTTGTGATTCCACCTCTATGTATGTGGTTATTATCATAAGTTTCATAAAGTTCATTTCTAAGCTTGACGGAAGGGAAATCATTGTGAGGATGTAAACCACTTCAATCATTTTAGGAGTGGTACATGCCTATGTGGGGATTATTGGGTATGCTTACAGATGAGGCCAACATAATTATTTTTCATTAGTGGCCATGCTCTGCAAGCAAAGGCTAGTTCTTTTCAATCAAACACAATAATCACATGCCTTGGGAAAGTACTATAGTCAGAATGTGTATGGAATTGGGGTTTACAAAGACATGTTGCACTGCTAAATCCATGGAAACATGGTACCTTTGATAGAATAATGTGCATTATAGGTAGATATTTCTGGGTTCAAAAAAAATTGGCATGTTTAATCTAGATTAACTTTTAAGTACGTGTCTCCGGATTAACCTCTTAGGCATAGCTTATTTTTATGAAGTATGGTATCAAACATGGGGAGAACACTTCTTGGTAATATGTGGAGTTTGAATGGATATGGACATTGGGTTTTACCAAGACAAGTATTAATTCATAAATACATGAAGAGATAGAGTGTGTGATAGAACAACAAACTATGTGCATTATGGGTAACTATATTTGGGTCTAGAATCATTTGGCATGGTTATTCCTAGGTTCACTTTTGTTTCGAATTTTTAAAAAATCTAGTCATTGATAGCATCAAAGGCATGTCTTGATTTATTTAAGGCAATGTCACAAGGCATAACAAGGTATGGATACCATTTTACTATAGATTCCACTATTCCAGGATATATTGAAGATGAGATACAATTTACTAATTGAGTTTGGAATTCATTTTGA
>ML834919.1:66930-80795 GCA_009831015.1 Picea engelmannii
AGTTATTTCATCCTTCACTAGTGTCTCTTCCGGTGACTTCAGACCCCACTGTTGAGAGCTATTGGAAGGTCCAGTGCTTTTTGAGAGGAAGGACGTTACGTCTTCTAGGACACGAGTATTTGCTTTCTTTTTTATTCCCCCACGCGGAAAAAACCCTCTTACCCACATATATGTTTCTTTCTCATTTATGTATGATGCACATCTAATTACAGGTTGACTTTGATATATATATTGTGTAAAACAGTCACAACAAAGACTCTGGGTTCTATATTTCTCTCACCATTTGTTGCACACATTTTCACACAATTAGTCTGACATCATAGGGGAACCACAGAACCCCCGTCATTCACGACGCTTGCTCAATCTTCCTCCGATATTAGGGGGAGTATCTGGTCATACCTGCTCACACACTCCTGTGAGTGATACCATCTTAGGATCAACTTTGCTTGGTTCTACCTTACTTGGGTCCAATTCCCAAGGACACACAGTCACTCGCTCTCCTTTGCACCGAAGCGGGGGACCCACTTCCTCTCAAGGAGGAAGCACCAACCCACCTAGTCCCCATCAAGGGTCAGGTTTGCAACACACCATGGCTGGAACTAACATTCCTACCCCACTACAGATGTCATACTTGGCCTCTCTCAACATTCCGGATCTCACCAAGCTCACTAACGATCCTATATTGCATGATGTCGCATGGCCTGCAATGCCAACCAAAATTCCTTCAGACATACCAAAGTTTGAAGGGAAGGTAGGGGATGACCCCGCCAATCATGTCATGACCTTTCATCTATGGTGTTCTTCCAATAGCATCATGGAAGATTCCGTCAGACTGCGTCTCTTTCAACACACACTTACTAGCCCATCAGCCAAATGGTATGTCGAAGAAAAATCAGGGTCCCATAGGACCTTTGAATCCTTGGCCAAAGCATTCTTAACTTTCTTCCAATTACCCATCCGCCATGACAACGGTCTTGAACTACTGTCTAACTTGAAACAGACCTCAGCCACCCACATCTCTGACCACATTCATGAGTGGCGTAGGCGACGTAGTTTGTGTAAAGAAGAAACCACCAAACAACAATGTCTTGACTGGTTTCTTAGATCACTTGTCGCTCTCCTTGGTAAGGATGTAGCTTCTACCTTCCCACAATCAGAAGAGGAAGCCATCAACAAGGCTCAACAATATGACCTCATTTATGCACAGTCAGGCTACTTGTACACAGTACTTCCTGATCTTCCAAAACCTGTGACATTTGGCCAGGACAAACATGGGATGTCTCACTCAGCAGACGGACTAATAGGTGCCACCGCCCACCATGGTCCACAACCCCAACCACCACCGATGTATGGAACACCTCAATACCCACCGGCATATGGGGGCACTCCTTATTTCCCCCCATCCCCTTATCAACAACCATATCCTGTTGTCATACCTCCACCCATTAGTGGACCACTACCGACACCTCCCATACATCCACCTATTCCCACAAACAGTGGTACCCCCTCAACATCAGCTTATAGTACTAGTGAAAGCACGATGCCTTCCTATGTACCCTATGGATCGGTACCACCACAAAATCCATACTTTCCCTTTCTAGGTCCTCCACAACCCATGGCTCCCTCACATCCTCATGTGGGGGTAAACTTTGTTCAATCCTCTGCTGCTCAAAAATACCAAAACTTTGAACAGTTGAACACAGCCAACCCAACTCACCCTTCGAACAATGCCAAGAAGAAAGGAAGGAACAGGAATAACAACAATCCTGGTCAAGGCGGGAATCAACCCCCACAGCACCCACCCACTGGAGGCAACCCAAACCAAGGGAACCAAAACCCCCAAGGGGGCAATAACAACAAACGCCAAGGGCGGAATACTGTTAAAACCATCCACCCTTGTGCTCTTTATGGAGTGTACGGTCATTACACTCACCATTGCCCCCAGATTACTGATTTCAAGAGTTTAAAAGACTCTGGGAGCCTTCCCCCCTCCCCAGCGCAATCTGCCCCGCAATAGGCACAACAACAATATGCACAACAACCCCCTCCCACCGTACTGCAAAATCCTATCCCACATCAAGGTTTCATCAACACCCAGCAGGACACGCAGCATCCCCTACCTCAGGTGGGCCAATACCATAATCCCAACAATCCAGTAGAATGCACAATTCTCCTCACCAGTGAGGAAGAAATTCTTTTGCAAACACGCAATCGTCAGTATCCTACAACAGCCGAGTCTACTCCCATCTCTGCCGAGACAAACCCCACACCAACGGGACCCCCGTTGATGATCCCTCCCCCTTCCGCCGAACCACCATTACGCATCCCTCGCATCCCCCTGCGCAGGAATGTTCACAATCCACAGGCTAGGGAAGCACATAACTACAGCTTGGTAGATGACCTAGCGCAATCCTCGGCTTCCATGTCAGTTCTGGAAGTCCTCCAGACTTGTCCTACTCAGCGGAAATAACTACTTTCCGCCTTAGGGGCAGTCTACCCGGCCGATACTTGACTCGTCACTTTTGACCTTGATAGTTGCGAACCTCGTCTTCCCACCGCAGTTGCTATTCAAATACCAGTCAAAATACAGAACATCACCGTCCATCGGTGTATCATCGATGAAGGGGCATCTACCTGTATCATGTCCAAAACAGTATGGCAGAAACTTGGTTCCCTGGACCTCTTACCCTCCGCCATCACATTACGAGCTTATGACGGGAGACCATCATCCCCCGAAGGGATCTTTCAAAATGTCCCCGTAGAACTCAGGGGAAAAACCATTCTCATTGACATTGAAGTCATCGACGCTCAACTCGATTACAATATCTTGTTTGGCTGTACCTACATGTATGCTATGAAGGAAGTGGCATCATCCGTCTTTCGGACAATCATGTTCCCTCATAACGGGAATATTGTGACCATCGACCAAGTCTCGCATTACGAGCCTAACCCATCTTCCAATCTCGATAACATTCTTCCTCTCATTCATTCAAACAAAGACATATATCCACTCATCGAGATGGGTCCTGGGATTTTCAAAGATCCATCCTTGATAGGGACGTACCATGGAGCACCACCACTCCTTCCCCCTAGCCAAGTATGCATCGTTTCCTCTAAGGAAACTCTCCAGGAGGATGCTTGTCCTCCTCAGGAGGCTTCAGTCATTCCTGACGTCTCACCAGTCGCAGCACCACTCCCACAGGAGCCTCCTGCGAACTCGTCGACCCCCACATTCCATGAATCAACACCCCCTCAGGGGCCTAATCCCATCTGGGAGACAGTTCCCCGACCCCTCACTCAAATTCCCTTCTTTTACCCTCCACCTGGTATAGAATCTTTCCAAGTAGCCGCAACGCTCACCCTACCCAATATGGTGCTAGCAATCCCAGTGTGGTACTTACATCCACCTGAGATGGTCCCTCGCCCACAGGAAGGACTCCCCATGACAATTCATGTCATCACTCCCACTACCCCCACTACCCCCATACTCCCTACCCCCCCTACTACAGCCGAGGGCAGGTGACAGAAGAAGGAGCCCACAGCTCCACTTCCTCCGCGTATCCCACCACCTTGTGCCTTGTGTGACAAAGAGGGTCACCAAACCAACAACTTCCCATCACTACCGGAATTACGGAATTTGATTCCCCCCAATCCAACCCCCACACCACCCATTACTACTGCTACCACTCAACCTTCCAGTAGTAGAGGGTTGAGGACCAAATTCGCGTGTGCCATCTGTTCTAACTATGGCCACTACACCCATCATTGTCCAGCACTGCCATGTTTCCAGCAGGCATTAGCTATCATATGCCAGGACTTTCAGAACAACCCACGCCCGGCCACGTCCTCCACAACAAAAATCATTGACATTCGCTATGTCACCACTTTATTCAATGAACGCATGAGATGCCCCTGCTCTCTTTGCGATTCATTATCACATTTTACATTCCAGTGTCCTATAATCCTCGCATACAGGCAACATCGATTGGCCCTGCATCACCAACCTGCAGCAGCGGTAATCAACCTTACTCCATCACTCGAGGCTCTTCATGTCATTTCTCCAGAACCCGAGGCACTCCCAATACCTCCTTGGTTCGTAGATGGCACATCTGAGGATTTACCCCGTAACCCTCCCAACTCTCCTGCTCATTCCCCTGCGGAGATTACCCATACAACCACCACGGGTACCCCTCAGTACTTCAACATATGGTTCATGACGAGCGAACCCTCACCATCTTCTTGCACTTCCCCCCATGCTTCACCAGCAGGGGGCAATCACACTAGAGTTGAGATCACTCCTCACGATCCATTATAATCTCGTCATTTTCAATGCGACGAAGAAATACTGGAAGAGTTACAACGCCGAGACTCTCCCTGGGATGCACTACATCACCATGCTCTCTTCCTTCCACAGGAAGCCCACATGCCTCCTAGCCACAACTCCATTTACGCGGTCGAAACCAAATATTTTATCCCATCTGGGCCTATCGATTGGTTCAACAATCCTATTCCTGCACCCGATGCTTTTGAAGAAGGTAATTTGGCCAACATTTTCCCCACCATCAAAATCGACATTTCCATTAAACTGAGCATCGTCAAAGAAATCATCATTGGAGCTTCTTGCACTCCTCAGGAAATCGCCGCATATAAAACCCTCTTCCAGGAATACAGGGATATCTTCGCCTGGTCATACACAAAGATGCCTGGCCTCGACCCATCTATTATCGAACATCGTATCGACACCTGGCCAGACATCACACCAATTCACCAGAAACAACGACCGCTACACCCATCTAAGGTCGCGGCTATCAAAGCCGAAATTGATAAATTACGTAAGGCCGAGTTTATTTACCCCATCGCTTACACTTCATGGGTTTCCAACCCTATACCCGTCGACAAAAAATAGGGCACCATTCGCGTTTGCACTGACTTTCGCGATCTCAATAACGCATGTCCCAAGGACAACTTCCCAACGCCTTTTATCGATCAAATTATCGATGACTGCGCCGACCACGAGGCTCTTTCCTTTATGGACGGATTCTCTGGCTATAACCAAATTCAAATTCACCCAGCCGATCAATATAAAACCACATTCATTACCCCGTGGGGTACGTTTGCAGATCGTGTCATGCCCTTCCGCCTTAAAAATGCTGGCGCAACTTTCCAGCGGGCCATGACATACATCTTTCATGATTTGGCTGCAATCATCCTCGCCTACTTAGACGACCTCACCGCTCGCTCTAAGAAATGCATCCAACACCTCGATGATTTACGAATCATCTTTCAATGGTGTCGTCAGTACAACATCCGCTTGAACCCTCTCAAGTGTGTGTTCTGTGTCACCGCAAGGCGCCTCCTCGGTTTCATCGTTTCACAAAGAGGTATCATCGTGGACCCCCTCAAAGTCCAAGCCATCACAAAAATTCCACCGCCTCGGAATTTAAGACAACTACAGAGTCTACAGGGCAAAGCTAACTTTCTGTGACGCTTTGTTCCTGATTACGCCATCCGCGCACATGGTTTTCTTCACTTACTACGTCACGACATCCCTTTTCATTGGGACGACTATGCTCAACAGTCGTTTGACGATCTTAAGGCAACACTTTCCAATGCACCTTTGATTAGTGCACCTGACTACAATCGCGACTACATCCTCTACGTATCAGCATCACCTGTATCAGTAGTCGGCGTCCTCGTCCAGCTCGGAGATGAAAATCATGAACACGTCATTTACTACGTCAGTAAGAACCTCTCAGGACCACCCCTGAAGTACAAACATGAAGAGAAACTTGGTCTTCCAGTTTTCCTTGCAGTACAGAAACTGCGCCATTACATTCTGCTTCGCACCACCAAGGTCGTCGCAGATTCCAACACTATGCAATATTTGCTCAGCCGTCACCAAGTTAACGGAAAATTCGCTCGTTGGATCGTTATCCTACAGGAATACGACCTCGATTTTTCAACACCTAAGAGTAAGAAGGCCCTCGTTCTCGCTGAACTTGTCACGGCCCTTCCCTCTGACACCATCAGTCCCCCCGTCAACACCGACTTCCCTGACGAACATCTCTTTTACATCGCCTCAGATGATCCTTGGTATGGCGACCTCCTCATCTACCTACGAACTCAAAAGTTCGGTAATCATCAATCACGAGATGATCGTCGGCGTATTCGCCATCAGGCCCCCCGCTACCTCCTCATCGGTGACATCCTCTATTGGCAGGGCGTCGACACCATTCTTCGTCGCTGCCTGACTATTGACGAGGCCGACAGAGTCTTAAATGACTGCCACAGCGGTGCCTATGGGGGCCATCTTTCGGGCATTACCACGGCTCAAAATATTATCTGAGCCGGTTACTTTTGGCCTACCCTGTTTCATGATTGAATTCATGCCGTGAAACGCTGTGAGCAATGTCAGCTCTACGCCAACAAAGCCTGCGCTCCCCCCGCTCTCCTTCACCCTGTCATTACTGCAGGCCCCTTTTGTAAATGGGGCATTGACTTTATGACTTGTAATCCCCCCTCCAGCAATGGTCACAAATACATTGTTGTCGATGTCGATTACTTCACCAAATGGGCCGAAGTTATGCCCACATTCAACAACACCGCTGACACCGCAGCGCGTTTTTTCTTCAATCATGTCATATCCCGGTTCGGAGTACCACTCCAACTCGTTTCCGACCACGGGAAACACTTCGAGAATGAGATTTTCATCGAACTCTCATCTCGGTTAGGCTTCTCTCACAAGTTCGCCTCACCATACTACCCTCAGTCCAACGGACATGTCGAGGTAGTAAACAAAGTCCTCAAAACCATGTTACAACGCACGGTTAATAAACATAAAACCAATTGGCATCATATGTTATTTTCTACGCTATGGGCTTATCAAACGGCAGTGAAAACTGCTACGGGTTTCACGCCATTTCATTTAGTCCATGGGGTCGAGGCAACTCTTCCCATCGAGTGCGAAATTCCCACCCTTTGCACCGCAATTGAGCTTTTACCTGGCACTGCTCCTATGGAGCAGCGCTTGCTGAACTTGGAGTCTCTAGATGAGGATCGTCGATCCTCATTACAGAACAACAAGGCAGCTAAAAAATGATCCAAGGCTACCTTCGACCGCCATGTCAACCTTCGATCATTTCGCGAAGGCGACCTTGTCCTCGCCTATGATATCGCTCATGATACCTTTGGCCACGGCAAATTCGAATCACTTTGGCATGGCCCTTACATCATCCAACATTGCCTCACCAAAGGTGCATACATCCTGGCCTCCCCCGAAGGCCTCTCGCTCAAAGAACCCATCAATGGGTTATACCTTAAAAAATTTTATGCTTAAACGTAGTCATGCTACTTTAGGTTATTTTTCTTTTTAGCGTTTTTAATATTTTTCATCCCTCATCTAAAACTATCCTTTGTGTTGTTGACAGATGACTCCTCCACCAGCTTATCACATTGGTTACGCCGATGGCGCCAGCCATTGGACACAAAATCTCGCTTCGGCTGCTTGGGCTCTCTACACCCCTTCACATGAAAAGTTACATTCCAGCGGCATCTGTTTAGGACCAGCAACCAACAACCAAGCCGAATACACTGTTGTCATTGGCCTCTTGACTGATTCCTAGCATCATCATATTCGTCACCTTAGCATTTTCCTCGACTCTCAACTAGTCGTTCTCCAACTCAACAATGTGTACCGTGTACGCGATCCGTGCCTCTTTCGCAAATACCTGCAGGTTAGATTATTATCTCGACATTTTGATTCCATTACCTTTACACATATTCCAAGAGAATTGAATCAAACAACAGATGAAACAGCTAACATAGTGTTAGATTGGCATATAACACATCAAGCTACACATACATAAACATCTCATACGTCCTGTCACAGCATATAGATAGGATCAACACAAAAAACACATGTACAACACATTTGGATCTCAAAAAACATGTATACTCATATATATATATATATATGTGGGCCCCTCAGGCCATCTAAATGTTTATATACAACAAAAATACATCGGCCCTCAGGCCCGTGCCACATCCCGGTACAAAAATCGGCTCACCAGCCTATCAAAACTGTATACAAAATACATGATACAATCACGGTGCCTCTATCGCACCCCCAGCTACCCCTCCCTCAGGAGGAGGTGGTGGCCCACCCCCACCAGCCCCAGGCGATGGTGGTGGCGCATCCGCAGGACCTCCCTGCTCAGGGGGCAGACGCCCGCTAGTCATCGCGGCGAGCACTGCTGCTCGTCGCACTAGGCTCCGCCATGGTGGCGGTAACCCTATACACTGTTCCAGGAACCCCTCGTCCTAGATACGGATCCACATGCCCTTAGGCACATCCTACAACACCTTCTCAAAATGGCGGCGTATATCATCCAAATCTCCTCCGGCTGCCACCGGAGGAGCGTGTGATGGCCCCGCACCAGGGTCATCAAAACGGCGCCTCCTCGCCGGTCTCTCGGGCTCTGCTGGTGCCCCCGTAGCCTCATCTCGTCGCCGCCTTCCTCCACACGGAGGTCTCTCTGGCTCTCTCTGAGTCGACGCTCTGTACAACTCCACCTCGCGCCCGTGAGGTGCCAAATATGCACATGCACCAAACAAACAACAACATATCATATCAGTGTCTATACATCATACATATAAACTGGTATATCACAAATCACAGCATAAATCAATACATACAAATACACAGCATACCTCGGTGGTCGAACACCTCCCCAAGAGGCAATACCATGTCCGGGTCCCCCCGGAAGTCTACCCCAGCATAAGGGAACTGGAGTATAACCTGCAGCATCTGCCACCATTTCTGTGCCGCCTGCACAGTAAAATAATTTCCGCCTTCGCCACCACCGTGGCGAACCAAAATCTGTGACCACCGCCTCAAGCGCGGCTCTCGCACCCCTGGTGCCTCTAGTAGCACCCGCGGGCGCAGCATCAGCACCCTATCCAAAAAATAGGCTACCAGGATGGAGCCAAAAGCGAACTCCCCGGTGCCTGTGGACCGACAACGGTTCAGCTGCGCGATGCAGGGTCAGACCCCAGGCGAACCGCTCACGGCCCGCCACCACCCTCTCCATCAAGAACATCTCACCACCACTGATCCGGTGAGTCGCCAGTGACCCGTACACTCAAATAATCATCGCTGCTATGCAACGATGCAGCAGGGCATCTATCCCACGGATACTCACTGTCGTCCCAGCCATGTAGTGCTCGCCTGAGCAATATCGCTCGGCGATAGTATGCAGACGAGTATCCCTCGGCAGCACAGGCTCTACTGGCAATGGTGTTCCCCGGAAGGGGAGCCCAGTCAAAAAGTATATATCCTCCACCGCAGTGAACGGGATATGCTCTCCTCGCATGAGGAAGCAATGATGATCTGGGCTCCACATCTGGAGCAGGACCTGAAGTAAATACTCCTGTGCCCGTATCAACGGGCACTCAAAGAACTTTAGCAACCCACTGGTTGCTAAAGCTGCTCGAACTGCAGGAGGTGCATTGGCCACAGCATCCCGCAACTGTGACCAGTCTCGCTCACGCCACCGCACATCCATGATCATTGCTCGCCACCTGCACACAACCCAAAGTCCTATATTATCTCATGCAACCATCCAGTACTTAAAAAAAAAACTAATTTTTCACCCTGAAACCTTGCCTTAAAAGCGCGGTTTTACCACCCACAGGCGCGCACGCATGCGCACCTGTTCACTATACAGGCGCGCACGTATGCGCGCCTGTTTTTTCCCACAGGCACGCTCTTGAGCGCACCTGTTCACAATAAAAGTGCGTGCTAGGGTGCACCTGTCACACCCATAGGCGCGCTCTAGAGCGTGCCTGTTCACCCCACAGGCGTGCACTCATGTGTGCCTGTCTACCTCACAGGCGCGCCCCCAGGGCACGCCTGAAACTCCTTCTCCTGTGCATGAACGCGTGCTTATTCAGTGTACAGGTGCGCATGCATGCGCGCCTTCCACTGACTCGCCCGCGCATGTGGGCCCACCTTCTACCAAAAACCCCTTTAAACCCCTATACGACCCCCCTGTACCTACCCTGCCCAAAAATTGGAAACCTACTTCTATGCAGGATGATTAGACCACTAACCTGAAACTCGCACACCGTCGATCAGGTACCCCGTGCTCCCGGAATCACTCAATCTCCTCTGAATCTGCTCGAAAAATCACTGTAGCAGCAGGTACAAATGAGGTGGCAATGTGGGCCCTACAGCTATATATAGGCCTTTTGCCAAACTTCCACTCACTATTCCGGGAGCCCACGGCGTCCATTTTTCGAACCGTCTTCAGCCACGGGATCAGCGTCCCGCCACCTACATCATGGCTATCCCTGGGCCACTTTTCATCCTGAGCCCCCGGGGCACCTTTTTTTCATATCATGGCAAGGTACGCACGCGCATTGTCACATTTATCTAATACATGTTCATATTTGTTATTATCTTCAGATATTGTTCACTTTGGGTATTTGGTTGTTCTGTGTCCAGGAACTTGATCATCATCTCTCAACATCATTCCTTCAGGTATATACTCAGCACTGGCATGTAGTCTCTCCCGCTGTATTGCATTTACATTTCTAGTCACACCCTCTGATATTGACCTTTAGGATTCCTATTCCCGGCTCTGCAGTACTCACACCTCCAGTTGCATCTTCAGTACTGTAACCCGGTAGCATTCTCACCCACATGAGTTGTCTCATTCATAGCACCTCTTTGCACTTTTGACACTCATGTCGTTCTTCATTACCCTTTAGGGATGGGAGTCTCGGTAGTCTTTCATCATGTTGCAGACTACCCACATCCTTCTTCTCCTCATTTTTGCTAGCTTCCCATATGGACTCCCAGATCATCGCTTCATGGTTATGTTCTTTTTTACCTGCACCTCTGCAGGATCATGAACCCACCATTTCATCCACCATCAGTTTGCCCATCTGCGAACATATCTTCATTTCACCTACCGCATACAGAAACTCACCAATGGGGCCCCCACCCTTCATCAGTTTTCGAAGAAATTTCTGCCCTCCCTGGGGCACTCATTTCACACTGGGGCACCCATTTCTGTATTTGTACATTTTCCCACAATTATTCATTTTTTATTGTACAAACGCCTTTATTTTTCCGGTTATTTACTTTTGTCGTCACCGTTGGCGACCTGCTTTCCTTTTGGCCACACGCAACCCATGTCACCCTTGGTTGGAGCATTACTTCTCATTTACCCTCGTCGACATCGCCTACATCTTCAGAGTACTACCCAGATCACTTACCTTTATTCTCTGCATTTGTTCACCTTGTCCCGCCTCTGGCACAACTTATCCCTGCTCTTGTTGTCCCCTGGACACTTGATCTTATTACACAGTTGTGGCCACGCCTTATATCATGCACCCTCCAACCAAGGGCAGTCTGGAGTCTTCCCACTTCTTGACTTCGTCCATGTACCTCTGCCACTTCCTCACCACAGCAGATTCCGTGAAGCCCTTTGCTTCTGGGAGTCGCGTCCCCCTTTTGTCGACATCAACACAATTTCCCAGAAGGGCGACAGTATCTTGATTCTCATTTTCCATTTAATGAGAGATATTGGACGGCACAGGGGGAAACACCATTACTCCCTGATGTCGTTGACCCCCATAACATTCGACGCCAACACTTTCTCATGTTGCGGTGGGTCTTACTTGGCGACTATTGCAGTTTTTATCATTTGCTGAAGACCTCTGAACTTGGTAGGGCCACCAATGCCCACATCACCGTCGTTGTTTATTTCCGCGACTATTACCTATGGTTCAGAGTATGTTCCTTTGCAGAATTGTCTTCTGCCTTTCTCATTCTGCCCCCGCGGGCACTGCAATTGTCTACATCAACATTTCCGTCATCTTTTTTCAGAGTTACATCATACGAGCATGGGGCATGCCCACCTCGTATGTACACAGTTGTATATTGTTACGCACCTTATGGAAGGTCGGGTTCTACAGGTTCCTTTCTTCTCCAAAGGATTGCTCTATACGGTCCCACTCTTGCTCTCCCTTACAACATCATTCGTAGTAAAAGAAACATTGATGGATTTCGGCTATACGTATGCTCCTAACCTCATCCATCAGGGGGCATCTGTTATCACTGAAATTTCATCCGCACAGGGCGAAAAGAACTCTGCATCGTCAAAACAGGACTGGAGTCATTCATGGCACAGGATTAATTCCACAGCATTGCAAAAGGGTCAAAAACTATACAAAATGACCAAAAAAATTGAAGGGCGCTTTACAGAACCTGGGTTCGCGCGCGTATGCGCGTAACAACAACGTATAATACGCGCCTCAGCGCACGATGCATGGCTTTTGGGCGAAAAACCCGCGCGCCTGCTAAACGGTGCATTTATTGAAATTGGTCGGCCTCCCAACCACTAATGGATCGGCTCCCAAGTCGATTTGACACCAAATCTGAGCACAATCCTCATGGTGGGCTGGTCAAATACCTAATTGATCCCTAAAGAGCCCCTTTTCACATTCCAAAGAGGTCACATAATAACCCAATGCTAGGCTATAAAAAGCCATGAATAACCACCATTTTCTCAAGGAATTCTATGCATTGTTATGCTGCCAAGATTGTTAAAGACTCATTCTTTGACAAGAACTCATAGGCATCATTTCACAAGAGCTATCCCTCTCTCCCTTGAATGGATAAGCTTGGAGTTATTTCACCCACATTTCATCTTTTCATTGTAAGGAGAGCAAGCTTTGAGGGCCTCAAGAGCCTTCCATTGGAGAAAGAAGGGACCCAAGTCCCCTTTCTTCATTGTGCCTTTGGATTTCATCAATAGATCAGCTTATACATTGGTGATATTGGTCCATTTGTACTTATTTTGCATTTGTTTTATATGCTCATAGTTTTTATTAGTTTTAGTTTAATTCTTGT
Organism: Picea engelmannii; assembly: GCA_009831015.1. Taxonomy (NCBI): domain Eukaryota; kingdom Viridiplantae; phylum Streptophyta; class Pinopsida; order Pinales; family Pinaceae; genus Picea; species Picea engelmannii. The sequence continues at coordinate 79,850 of ML834919.1, forward strand.
TAATAGCTTTGTTGTTTCTCTTTCTAACCTTTCCTTTCACAGCTGTCATGTCTAGCAGAGCCCAACTGGGCATGTAATCACCCTCGATTTGCTCACCTAGTGACGAATTGGGTGCAAACACTTGGCATAAAACTCATGTGTAGCTAAGGGATTAATAGGACAAGACCTATCTCCAGTCATATTCAAGGTGAATTCTCTAGCTTTGATTCTGCTTAAATCTAGGAGGAAGTATGATCTATGATGGAGATCATCCTAGGGTTTGTCTGGACTAGTCATTGCGTCAATTACTGCTTCGTCGAAGGGAAAGACTAAGTCTAATGAATCGGTGTCAGTGAGAGAACCTTGAGCCCAAATAGTCTCTAGAGGCAAATCTAACTCTTGTGTAGGAGTTGGATCTGTGTTGGCGGAAGCTTACTGGACTAAAGAGTATGCTACTTCAGCTGCAGACAAGGGCATGGACATGCCCGGGTGCCCTGTCCCTTCCATTGTGGCTGATGGGGAAGGAAGTATCCACGGATCATTGAAGTAAGTCATGTGAAACGATGAAACTTAGAAAATCTCAACCTTATGGTGGTCGGATATGAACTTGACACCACCTTGAGGGGGTGGTGTTGGTAGCCAACCCATTTTTTTTTCGATTACTCTCGAAAAGCTGCCTACACCCCTTGCAGTATCATGACAAATCATTATCGCATTGTGTTAATGGACATGTGTCTCATTTTTTTTAACCATTACAATTCAATTTCGACTCAGTTTTCACAATTGCAAATGTGAAAACACCTATCTCGTTGATTATATTGTCATCGTCTTTTGATTTGTTGGTTGATACTTGATCACTGGTTTATCATATGATTGATAAAGGTTTATCAAACTTATGTTCTTAATCTTTATCTTACCTTGATTACGCATTTGGATATATTCCACCATTAAACCTTTGGGCATGAAA
>ML834920.1:11672-25238 GCA_009831015.1 Picea engelmannii
ACAATATACCTCAATCTGACGTATCCAATTATCTAACTTCTCAGCATTAACTTCTCCATTGTATATTGGCAATTCAAATTTTATATCAAACTTTAATGAAGGAATTTGCGAAGGAGTTTTACCATGTCCCTTTGGAGAATTCAGAAGAGGTCTTGAATTTGTAGAAGAAGAAGAAGAAGAAGAAGACGATTGAGGAGAGGGTGGTGGAGAAGCACCATTCCCCCCATTTCCGTTTAGAGTTTTGTCACCACTGTTTCCCTTATGCTTTGAAGGGTTGGAGCCTTCACCCTGCAACAATGTATTCCTTTCCATCAAGATCTTCATCATCTCTCTCATCTCCATGACAACTTTTCCAAGATCTTCATTTTCTGCAAGAACACGTTCATGACTTTCTTCATGAGCCATACTTGGTGAATGCCTCCTTGAAACTTGTGGTGATTGTATATGCTTCCTCCTTGAAGGATGAGAACTTGGCTCCACAAGTTGACCTTCTCCTCTTGTGAGTTTCAACCTTGTGAGCATCAGAAAACAAAACACTTGCAAACAATCAAGTCTTCAAAAACCAGTGCTCTGATACCAACTTGATCTAAAAATGAAGAAGACTTGAAATCTTGAAAATATTTGTAAGTAAAGTTTATGTGTTAAAAACAAATGGATCAACTTTGCAACACATTAATTAAAGGATTACTCATTCAAGATACAAATAAACAACAGCATAATCAATGAACATAAGCACATAAACAAAACAACTGATAAAGGAGTTCACCCCTCTCTTGGGCTACATCTCCTGGTCCAACTTCCAATGGATCATTATTATTAATTTCTCAAAGTGCTCATAAACGTGCTTTACAATGCTCAAATTGACCAACAGACTGCTCCAATGGCTTCAGAGCATCCAAAAACCCCTAGTTGGGCTTTTTCGGCACCTCGTTTGGCCAAAAAACGAAGAATTTATGCTTCTTGGAAGTCCCTCCTTCAATCTTGTTGTCTCTGCATATACAAAACACACCCTTGTTTCATGAACCTAGCACACACGCAATTTAAAACGTGAAAACCCGACACCGAACGCAACTGCGCTAACGATGCGAACTGTAGGACGGTTATGGGCGCGCCGACCCCTAACCGCCTAGCACTCGGGCACATGAGGGTCCATACGACCGACGCAATAAGAAAAAGGGCTAACCGTTTGCAACCGTACCAACCGTATCAACTTCCCCCGCGCTCCTGGTTGTGGTCACATGTAACACAATAGAACCGCGGGCTTTACACATTTGAATTACCCCGCGCGCGTACCAACGGAGGCATGGTCATATGTATCAGAAATGTGACCCGGGGCTGGATCCCATTGTAACACAACTCCCGCATACGAAATGGTCATATGTATTTATAACATAGAACCGTGGGTCGGGGCTAAGCCCTGACCCGACCCCTCGCCGTTTAATACAATATTCAAATTGAAATACATTTAAACCATATGATTAATAAGGAACACCGTGTGGGCTAGTGGTAGCCCACACTCTACCAAAGCGCATATCCATAGGGGAGGTCTGGGGTTCGACCCCCACGGACTCCATAAAATTTTGATTAACAAACCAACAACCAATACCGGGGTGCCACGTGGCAGCCCATGACTGGGCCACGTGGCACCCAAACACTTGTCCAAATGATGCCACGTGTCAGAATACCATTCGAACACATCTGCCAATCAACAACTTCCATGTCACCACATGCCACATCAGCATACTGTCGTACGACCCTGCCACGTCAGCCTGCACAGACTGCACAGTCAGCGTCCTTTTTTTGCCTGTTTGACGATTCGAACAGATCGCGATATATCTCGCTCTTGACGTCCGTTTGAGATGAAACGAGTTGCGTTGGGTTCAAAATGATGAGGCCTACTCTCTCGTCCGATTTGAAGTGATTCCAAGAACTTTGAATTTTTGAGCAAAATTTGATCCCCTGATCACACCAACAGGCCAAGTAATGCTACCCCTGCAGCTCTGTTGTAATACTCCGATCTATGACAACTCCAACCTTAACTACTGGCTATGCAACACAAAAATACTTGCGGAAACACATACACATTCATATGAACATATAATTTATATTCTACATATATACCATAATAATGTGGAAATAACAATAAGCCTACACATGTAGCATATACAACATACACAGACAATACTCATCAATTGCAACATATGTACCATTACACAACATGTAAATGAACATAAACATGATACTTATATTTTATTATAAGACCACCAACTGTGTGCAAACCTTCCACGAACCTCCCAACCATAGACCGCACTCCTCATCACGCTCAGCAATGGGTCACCCCTGAGCTGGGACTAAGCTCCACCCTGGGCAAGGGAATCCTAGACTAGGTTGAGGTTACATGAAACTGCATAGTGCAACTGGAAGGATTCTCTCCAGGAGACTTCTTACGCCCACTACTCATGGATTCTCATTCCCCGCATGCATGTTCCAACCCAAGAATATGCACCTTCCCTGTTCCACAGTCCATCAGCTGCTCCACTTCCCCTCTCAGGGTCTCGACAACAGGCCGGATCAGTAATTCTCAGAGCTCCATAGCTGGTGCTAGAATATCTCTAGGAGAAAACCACTTCCCACCAAACTCTCTCTCCTGGAGAGATTTTCTCACAGGCCTAACAATATACCTCTTCAACCATGGCCTGACAACCCGCTTCTTCAACCCGTTTTGACTCAATTCCCGCAAGGCGAGGACAACATCCATTGGTCAATAAAACTCAGGAAAACAAAAGGCAGTAAGCCACACTCAGTCTAGGAACTATGTGGCCACAACAACCCATAGTTATGACACCACACAACTTAGACAAATACATGATACTTGGATTTCCCCAAAGATACGGATCAGTCAGTTGGTTTTCTCACGGGTTTCAAGGTGCATGACTAGGAAACAATGCAGAGGTTGATTATCTCGGTTTTGGGTTCAGACTGTGGATGGAAGAATGGAAAGACCACCAACACGATTTGACTCACGGGTTACTGGTTCCAGATATCTGTGATGGATGCCCTTGGTTCATGGTTAGACAGTGGATGGAGAATCGCAAGCGAACCCCCTAACAATGTTGTCTTTCCTAGCTATAATTTCATGCACCCGGGTTGACACATGTCTTCCTGCAGCCCCTTGCACTCTACTTATCATACGTTCCTTTTATAGGAACTTATGAAAACACTTGGTCAATTGACCACCTTATCCTTTTAGGAAATAATAATAAATTATTATCCCCTTTATAGGTAAGCCCCCTAGATTATCCCCCTTGATCCTAGAAGCCTATAATTCTTCCCAGATTCCTGGATCTTCTTGTGCTCCTGATGCAACCCCCCCTTCCTCCATGGTTCTGTGACCTCCGGGTCTAGGATATTTCCAAATGATGAGTCGAATTAACTCTTCGGGCCTTTGCTAGACCCCTATTAATCTTACACAAGTCTCCTTTCCTTCTATGTGCAGGTCCTGATAGGCCTGTGGGCTATTCCTGCATGCTTCCAAAACTCCAAGTTTCATGCGCCAGACCCTTTTCATTATCTCTTTCCTTCATATGACCCTGGGCTATTAAATCATAGAAAATTGTGATGGCGGGCGTGGGAAAGAGTGGTTTTAGGCCAACTTGCTTTTCGCCCCGCAATTCACCTCTAGCTGCCACACATCACTTTGTTAAAACCGTGGTATAAATTGCGGCCCGCTCTCATATTTTTAACATTTGTGCAAGTTTTGGCCCCGCAATCCAGCTCGTCCGTCGATCTCCAATCCCTTGGTGATGATCCGCGATCAACGACTTCTATCTATCTCTCCTTTTCTACCTTCTTTCCTCCTTCCACACGTGATCCCAGATTTACACGATCTGTCGACACGTAGCTCCCTTACAAATCAATGGCTATGGTTGATTCTGACTCTTTGTCCCTTAGGAGTTTCAACTCTCAACTATATTTTTTTCAACTCTCAACTCTGTCTTTCCCAGATGATTCTGATGAACTCCGACTCTTTGGCCTTCGGGAGTTCTCACGTCTCCGCGTGCACAAATCTACGAAGTGAATTTCCTCGGAGTGACAGATCTTCTGCCACACATCCTCTTCAAATCAATGACCCTGATTCTCTTCAAGAATTTGGATCTTTCTAACCAAGACCAGATCAACGGTCCTTCGACGTTTCGGGCTTTGGCACTTTAGGACATCCTGGAACACAACTTCACAAAAAATCCGGAGTACGATTCTTCGAAGTTCGTGATCTGGTGACATCTGTCCAACCTAGATCAACGACTCCCAGTTGCTTCGGCTATTTGAGATTCGATGATTTCAAACCTCAAACTAAACTCTCAAAGCGATTCCTTTGTTCTGTTGGACTTTGATCTAACTGTCCAGGCTCCTCCCCAAAACTGATCTGATGGTTGTTTTCACTCCTCCTCCTGATATTTTAACTTCTTCCACCTTGGAATATTTTGTCAGTGTTCAAAGGCTCTAGCCTTTGACCTTTCTTCTGCAAGTTTGCCTCTTGGATCTCGTCTTCGCTCTCATTAGTGTTATCCCTTTTGATCTTTAGGACTTAGAATGAGTCCATCTCCCATGCACTCCTTGCGTTATCTCTTCTGAGCTTTTCGAATTACTCAGTATCCTAAGGGCTTGGGCCCTTCTGTTTCCTTTCAAAGGAAAACTTTGTGCCCTCTTGGCAAACTTCTGCTCAAATCAAACCTTGCTGAGCATTTTCTACGGAGTGTTCAACAACTCTGTGAGTATCTTCCTCTAATACTCTTCTCCCTGAACTCGACAAAGTGTTCTCTTTGTACACACTTGCACTCACTTGGTGCCTGCCTGGAAGATCCCTACAAAGTTCTCAGTGACTCTATCTCTCTCTGAACTCAACACAAAGTTCTTTCTGTGCACTCCTTGCACTTCTGTCGATGAAGGTTCAACGATATCTCTCTTGAGCTTCTTTGAGGTTAACTTACCTCTGCCAACTCACTCCTTGTGGACAATGTGCACTCCTTGCACTCGAAAACTCAAAGAAGAGAAGAAATTAAAACTTATTCAATACTCCACCAGTTTACGCATTCAAACCACGAACAACATATAAAAACATAGTAATGAACACAAATACATAAACACACTATATGCAGGAAAAACTACTTCTCTATTATCTTTGTGAGTGTCTCCTAAACACTCTATGAAAATTCGATTTGTTTCTGACACTCGCTGAACTCTGCAAACACAACATGCAGTCAACTAGAATTTTTCAAGCCATCATTCCTTAACAAATCCCACAACATTCACAAATCAATCTGATTTAAGCAAACGTTCAGATTTCATTTTCTTTCCGAGCTCTTCTTTGCTCTGTAATCATTTTCAGGCACTATCCCCTTTCTCTCAGTCTCCAATACATGTGATCACGGGCCATGACCAAGCGCTAGATCACTAGGTACTTACTTGGGCCTTCGGCTTAGGAAGTTTTCAAAGAACCACACAACAATCTCTCGGAGTTCTGGATTACCGAACTCGTGAAGTAGGGAAGATCATCAGTCCATGTCTACCTAAAATTTGACGCCTGACACTTAGTATGGAACCTCAGGCGTCTGAGTTCAAGAACTTCGAATCTTCGGGACTTCGGAGGATTTCACATCCACACATCCCAAACCGTTAATCTTCGAACATTCCCAATCACCTTTGTTGGCATCATTACGTCACATCACTTACGTTTTCCAATTGCGGGGGCATGCGGTAGCGGTTTGGAGTAACCCGCATTTCATCCTGTAATTCTTTGTAACCCCTCGGTGACACCATGGTTTGGATTGCAGAACCGCCTTGGATAATTAACTTTCGTGCAACTTGGGTCCCCGCAATGCCTTGTGTTCGTTGATCTTGATGTATCATGATCAATGCCATTGTGTGTCCCCCAACCTTTAACTACATTACGTAACCTCGGGCCCTACTAACCCTACTCATACAAGATTCCACGTGGTGGAATACTAGCAACTGATACGTGGCCCATTCAGATGGCTGACACGCGTCACGTTCCAAATGGAATTTCAATATTCCACGGGTTCAGAACCCACTCATATGTGGCACACAACCCATGTGTCCACGTCAATCCAAGTGACATCATCATGACTCAGTACTTCAACTCTTTGGTAGCTTTCTCCCTTCACTACTAAGTTTGACCTTTTAACATTGGCTTGATCCAACGATCGAGCTTTCCTCCCCATATCTACAGTGTAGATCCACTTCGGGGATTCAGAAGTTTGTGCATCAATACATCTCTCTTCTCTCGATCACCGAACTCTGAAATTACAATCTGTCGTGAGATCTAACGGCTCACAACCACTTGTGCATAGATCCGGCGACCCCAAAATCACAAGTGTTGTGATTTCTTTCTCTATGGCCAAATACCACGCCTGTCGTGGTTTTATAATGCCGCTACACCTCCTAAGCTTCGTAACACATCCAAAGTAACCTCTTGGCACTTAGGGAACATTCTAAGGTTCGAAATCAGTTCCTCCAGACACAATTTCTACTTGAAACTTTGGGTCCAATGACCACTTATCCAACCCATCTAGGTTCGGTGTTAAAACCTTGGCTCTGAACTCAAATTTTGTCTACTTCGACAACGATTATTTCGAAACTTTTTCTTCATTTTCCACTAACATGGCCCATCCAGGCTCAGTGTTGAAAACCTTGGCTCTGATACCAATTTGTAACATCCTCAGCCACCAACAGGCCGGGTAATGCTACCCCTACAGCTCTGCTGCACTACTTTGATTTGTGACAGCTCCAACCTTAACTACTAGCTATGCCACACATAGATACTTGTAGAAAAACATACACATACATATGGACATAGAATGTCTATTCTACATATATATAACATAATAATGCGGAAATAACAGTAAGACTACACATGCAACATATACACCATACACAAGCAATACTCATCAATTGCAACATATGTACCATTACACAGCATGTAAATGAACATAAAAGTGGTACTTATATTTTATTATAAGACCACCAACTACATGTAGACCTTCCATGAACCTCTCATCCATAGATCACACTGCTCATCACACTCAGCAATGGGTCACCCCCGATCTGGGACTAAGCTCCACCCAGGGCAATGGAATCCTACACTATGTTGAGGTTACAAGAAACTACATAGTGCAACTGGAAGGATTCTCTCCAGGAGCCTTCTTACACCCACTACTCACGGACTCTCATTCCCCACATGCCTGTTCCACCTCGAGAATATGCACCTTCACTATTCCACATTCCATCGGTTTCTCCACTTCCCCTCTTAGGGTCTCAGCAACAGGCCATATCAGCAATTCTCAGAGCTCCGTAGCTGGTGCTAGACTCTCTCTAGGAGAAAACCACTTCCCAACAAACTCTCTCTCTTGGATAGAGCTGCTCACAGGACTGGAAACCTACCTCTTCAACCATGGCCTGAAAACCCGCTTCTTCAACCTGTTTCGACTCAATTCCTGCAAGGTGAGGACAACAACCATTGGTCAATACAACTCAGGAAAACATAAGGCAAAAATCTACACTCAATCCAGGAACTACGTGGCCACAACAACCCACAGTTATGACACCACACGACTCAAAAAAATACAGGATACTCGGATTTCCCTGGAGACACGGATCAATCTGTTGGTTTTCCCACGGGTTTCAAGGTGTGTGACCAAGAAATAATGTAGAGGTCGATCATCCTGGTTTCGGGTTCATACTGTGGATGGAATGATTGGACATACCCCCAACACGATTTGACTCACAGGTTATTGGTTCCAGAGGTCCGTGATGGATTCCCCCGGTTCAGGGTTAGACAATGGATGGAGAATCACAAGAGAACCCCCTAACAGTGTTGGATTTCCCAGCTATAATTGCATGCACCTGGGTCAACACCTATCTTCCTGGGGCTGCATGCACTTCACTTAGCATACATTCATTTTATAGGAACTTAGGACAACACTTGGTCAATTGACCACCTTAGCCTTTTAGGAAATAAAAATAAATTATTATCCCCTTTAGAGGTAATCCCCCTAGCTTATCCCCTAGGCCCAAACACTTAGCCTCCTCCCTTACTCAACCTTGTGGAAGCTTAGTCCCCCATCACTCTTTCTTCGTGGTCGGTCTACATAGAGCGATGTTTATATTTTATTAATGAATTTGCATAATTACATATATAAAACATGCTCCTGGCCTTAACATCCTAGGCTCTCTAGCCTAATCATCACATAATCCTCCTAGCTTATTATAACACTCGACTCACCAGCCTACAAAACATGTTTACAATTCATAAATACAATTGGGGCACGTCCTTGGGGTATTACACACCCCCACCTCTCAGTGTGGTTAGTGTGTCCAACATCATCTAAATGAAGCTTTACTTCATCTACAGATCAACCAGTAAGGGTTTGGAGTTTCCCAAGTAGCTATGAATTCTTCCCAACATAAGATCTACACCATATTCACAAGTCTACAACAATAGCATCATTATTTCATTCTCTTCTTTGTAAATCAAACTCAAACACCAATAGTATCGTCACTTTTATATCAACACTTCATATAGCACAACAACAAACATCTAATGATCCTATGAGCTCAACATAAACCACAACAGATTCAACACTCTTCTCAACATGCATCTTAAGGTAAGAGTAAGGTAAACTTGAGATAATAGTTTAATTTTTAATTTTTCTAATTTTTTAAAGATATGGAAAGATCACATTAAAATTACCTATGAGTTCACTCCACCAAATGAACCATACACACATATCTATTCCTATATCTTCCTTGCTCTTATATAACCCTACTCCACATGATAGTTTCATACTAATGATATTCCAAGTCCATATCCAATACCATATTCCACTTTTCCAATTCATATAAACTTTTGACCATAATCTATTATAATTAACCCACGATCGTTCCTATTCACGCACAATAATTGCTTGGAATGACCAACTCTCGCATTCAATTTTGAGTTTAGGGTTTTTACTAAGTTTTGGATTGATAGGAGTCTACACCCTGTCAAAATAAGGGAGGGGCCTAGATTGATGCAATGATCAATATGCTTAAATTTACAAAAGAATTGCTAAAGTCAATTGATTATCACTTGAATGGAATGGAATAAAATCCATATCACCCAATGAAAACTTCACAATTTTCAATTCTCACGACTATCAAATATTTATCTCTACAACCCTTCAACCCTATGAACCCTTCAACTTATAAAAATATCTACAAATAAAATAGAAACTATAATTTGATGATATGTTTGACTATTCAACCATATTTGCAGATCAAACAAAATTGAAATTATAAGTTGTACTTGACTATACAATGATGTTTATACAATTATGTTTATAAATGAAATGACATAAAACATTTTTAATTTCAACACATTATCATAAAACATAAATTATTCTTTCACCATCATAAAAATTGAAATTATAAGCTGACCATAAAACACAAATTATCCTTTCACCATCATAAACAATATAAGAAAAATCAAAGATGAAACAATAAATCGATATTTTGAGTTCCATATATATATGTGTGTGTGTGTGTGTGTGTGTGTGTGTGTAATGAAAGTTTGTATATTTACACTGCCAAATACATAGGTTCCACAACCATTTTAGACTAATAACAAAAACCAAGAGGCAATTAAAACATTTAACTCCAAAATTTTGGACTCTAAGCCATTGCTTTAAGATAGATCACTTCATACCTGGAAAATAAAACATTTGTCAAATTTAAAATTTAAAATAAAATACATCTACAAATTTAAAAAAAATGTACACATACCATTTTAAATAAATAAAAACAAGTTGTGATTAAAGAAAATTTGACATACATATCAAAAGAATTAAGTTCCATCTTCTGACATGCACATTTTCCACCAAATATAATGTAAACATATTTTCCACAAAATATAATGTAAACATGTGTAACAATAAAACACAATAAAAAGAAAAACGAATAACACATATTAGCATATATACTTTATTATCAAATATTTTAAAGATATTTAACTAAATATGAAATAAGCAATAAGAAATAATAACATACCCAACCGGAGTTCCACAAATTTAAGATTATCGCTATCTTTTTATTATACTTTTTTGGCATTTAAAAAAAAACAAACTTACATCACGAAGTTCCAAAACTTCCAAAATAGTTACTCTCTATATTAAACATACATGATCTAAGCAATGCAAAATCTTATCTAACAAATTTTTAAAGAGAAAAATTGTGTTCTTGGTAACCAATTTTAGTGTTCATAGTTAGATAATACCCTGAAAATAAATTCAGTTGTGTAGGCAAAAAGTTCAAAAATCTCTATATTAAGTCATTATTCCAGTAAAATACTTATCTCCTCTTCTGCAGTGGAATAGATGTTCTCATATAATCAAATTCCCTTTCAAATTAAATGACTCACAAATCTCCATATTAAGCCATTCTTCCAAGAAAATACTTATATCTATGAAAGTTCACAAATATCCATATTAAAATCTATTCTTCCAGAAAATACTTATCTCCTCTTTCCGTGGTGGAATAAATGTTCTCATATAATCTTTCATGTACATGCAAAAAACAAAAATCTGCACATATATTAAGTCATTCTTCAAAAACCATTTAAATATTTCATCTTTCTACATGTGATGTATTCATATTACATATAATCAAATTCTCTTTGAAATATGCCTTCATCATGATCTAAACATAAGTGATATCATGCACGTATATAACTTATTTGTAAATCTACAAATGTTGGTTTTTGTGGTTAGTAAACAAATAGTTAAGATTTTGACAATACCCCAAGAATGAATTCACTTCTTTGTATGCAGAAAACACAAATCTCCATATTATGTCATTCTTGGAAAATAAGGCAAGGAATGCAATCGAAGAAAATTTAGAAACTTCCCATTTTCTGATGTAAGATAGAGTTTGTTCTCAAATAATCAAATGCTCAAGTTCAAAAATAGGTCTACATCATGATCTAAACATAAATACGATTGAATGTACCATTTTAGACGACGATAAGCTTATATAGAAGTTCTATATATTTCAAAATAATTGATCAAAGTGTTGAAACATTATATAGACATTAGTTGAGTAACCCTTCTATGAATAGGAAAGGATTAACTAGAAAGTTGATTAAACAAAAATTTGGAAAAAGTAAAAAAAATAAGCATATTCAACAAAAATAAGCTTGAACACTTATATATAAAAGGCCCAACATAAAACAAACTAAAACTCATTAATGTGCAATGTACATACATTTAAGAATCATCATGAATAGACACATCCTTCTCAGTTATGGATGCATCCTCCTCAATCCCAATATCTTGCACTCTCTTCTCCACATTTTGTTCAAACACACTCTCAGGCACTCTCTTCTCCACATTTCCCTATAACACATTTCAAATTTGTACATTTGAAAATTAAATTTAAATGATTTTAACACTAAATTGTAGTTTTAAATTTTGAAACATGTAATACATGTGATGTGCCAACCTAAATATCATCAACCACTCAAGAAGATGAAATTCCCATGGTCGGTTGAGTTACGGTTGTACCCACCACCCTAAGATTCAATAAATTATATATTGTTTAAGAAATTTTCCTTTTAAATTAATAATTTAAATGAAATTGCAATTTTCATATATAACTAATTGTTTTTTCAACATCCAATGATATCTGTGAACTCCCACCCTCTTCAAACTCTCCCAATGAGAATTGAGACCAGACTTCCCAAGTAGTAGGAGATGGAATAGAGATCTATGAACAACACAACTAAGAACTAAATCTAGGATTCAATGTGTTTACATTAATACAAAAACATAAATTTCATGTTGTTGATTATTCAAAAGAATGGAGATTGGACAACTAAAATTCTCATGTGGATATTAGAAAACATATACCTGATTCAACCCACCCAAATTTAAACTCATGGAATCAAGTCCCCTATTTACGGGAGATTCATTTAACATATGACCAAACTGCAATTAATGATGATAACAAATTAATTATTTCTAAAGATACAATGATATGTATCTAGATCTAGAACTACAAGAAAACTATCCTCAAATGCATAAAAAATTTACTAACTATACACATACCAATATGATGTTCGGTTCATCATTCYGAATTAACACCTTCCAACCATCATGAAWTTTTTTTCCATACTCCTTAAGATCTTCTACTGACATCAAATCTATCTCSTCATATATTTTGTAAACAAAATTGGCTCGAGAATTGGCTTCCACTCTATGAYGGTTCAAACCAACATYARCACCATAAAAAWTGATTCCAAWTTTTTCTCGATTGCATTCCTAGCCTCCTTTCCAACATCKGATGTATCTTGCAACTCTGAATGTAAKAAAAATGCCCCTGTTGGACAAAATACTAAAGGTTTTGGAGGCCTCTACAATGTTTCATTTTGATATGCCAATTTCCAATCATATGTTCATTCTTTACCAACCCCATAATAATTGGACGGTAGGCTCGTATAATCATGGTGCATKCCCATGAAAAAATATGCATAAAAGTGTCTAGAAAAATAATGTGGAACCTCATYATTCCACGACATCTTCCCATATCCTACCAAAAATCTATTATAAATATGTCATGTTATGTTGGAGTGCTTAAAATATTTCACCTTCAACATCTTTCACTTTGGYCCCTCTTTGAAATTTAATGTGCAACCTATCTAAGAAAGTTTCATTCATYGCACTATTTTGAGCATATTCCCGGGATAATCTATTCACTGATTCATTTGATAATTTCCTCCGCTGACTAGATTGTCATTGGTCACTCGGAGTCTCAGTTAAAGAGGGGGTTCCTCTTCTTCCTTCATTGGATATCCTAGAACGTTTGGGAGGAAATTTTGGAGACTCTTGTCTCGACATCTTGCCTCAAAATATATCCTTTGAAAGTTCATGAATATGAAAATTTATAAGTTATAGAAACACAAAATGGAAATACAATTTATAAAACAACTTGAAGGAATTTAAGCATTTATAACAACTTCAAAGCATCACATACATATATTGAAAAAACTAACAAATACATTTTTTACTATGATGTTATATACAATGAACATGAAAATATTTAATTATAAAAAAATGTAACATGTAGAAGATAATCTATATCTGTGTAAATTGTAGAAGGTAAATTTTAAGATAATCTATGTGTAACATGTTAAAATTCAAGGGAAAAAAATATAGCTAGCTAAAACATAAATGTTTATTTTAATTTATAAACACTAGCTACTTGTATGTTAAGACATTAAAACTTTTGATCCATAATTTGGTATCCTAAAAACAATCAATGACAAGACATTTACTTAGCTGAAACAAGAAACAATATTATCTGATATGTTGTTGCTATTTTCTTAGATATATGCTTAGAAAAATATTCAAGGGATCATTGATCAAACCATCAGGGAAGATCTCATCATGACTCTTGGAACAAATTGTCAAGAAGAAATTTTAGGGTAAAATATCAAAAGACTAACCAACAACATACACA
>ML834920.1:28236-39019 GCA_009831015.1 Picea engelmannii
TTAAGTGTGAGTTAATACATGTATGATGATTAGGAAATCACAGTACATTGATTAGTGATTATAAAGTGTTCCTTATTGATATTCAATCATGATTACTAGTCTAATGTTAGTATAGGGCAATGGTTTTCATTATCACACTCTTTGAATCAATCATATTAACATGTTGTAATCTTGTATCCGTTGTGGTTAAGATAACTATATAGAATCACTACTAGTTAGCTTAGTAAGAATATCCCATATAACTATGATAAGCTTCATTATGTAGATTACTATTACAATGAATATGATACACAGTTTGTGACATCACTTGTGTTACTTATACTGATATAGGGTTAGTTTTTACTCTCTCCATAAATCTTGAACATGATCTGTTTCATCTAACTAACATGTTGTACTATCATATTAATCTAAATACATGGTGTTAATTAAGGATATAAATTACCATAAGTATAGTATCTATGTTCTAGCTCTCTAATCATAAGTATAGTGTAAGAGATTAACCAACTTTCTTACTTAAACTGAATACAACTGTAGATAATCTATAAGTAGTAAGCATTCACATAATAAATCACACTTTCTATGAAACGTATAAGGTATGATTACAAGAATGATGATACAAGGAGTTATTGTACCGTATCTAACAACTTGATAAGCGTAAAGTAATACTAAGTACAAGGTTCACACTAATCACATATCAAACATTACCCATATAAGCTTACTTATACCTATTCATTGCTCTGATTACGTGTTTACAACTAGTATGATCATAGAAGTTGTCATAACTATTGTTACTTGTTCAACCTCTTGATATAAGTTATGGGAATTCGACCATGTCCCTATATAGGGACAAGCCCGAATTCGGCCCTGTCAACCTCCTAAAACAAAAAATGTAAATAATTAAAAAATTAGTTAACTGGGAAAGGGTTAATATTTACCTGGATGAGCAGCAACAAACAACAACAAGATACAACAACCAACATCAATGACCTCCAGCAAGAACCACCAACAACAACTGCCCGCAACAACCACCAACAACAACAACCACCATCACCAACCAACAACTAGAACTAATCAACATCAACCACCAACCAACATTTCGGAAAAGTGTGAATGGAGCATTGTGCAGGGGATATATAATTTTTTTTTGGCCGAAAGAGTTTTTCGGACGAAACATCTTTTCAGCCGAAAGATTCTTTCGGCCAAAAAATGTTACCAAAAAAAATCCATCCAGCTAATATGGTACACGATAGTTGAGGCCATCAACATGGTCCCATTTGATTTGACATCTAAAGGTTCGGCTGAAAATATGTGTCTTTCGGCCGAAATAATTATTAGTTCGGATGAAAAAATGTCAGTAGGAATTTTGGAGACCCGGTTCTAAAAAAAGTGTTATCCAACTTCATGATTTCATCCATGAATAATTAGTGTTCTTGTGTGATGTGTTTAAACCATTGTAATCATTCTTAACAATGCTTGATCTATTTTTATGTTGTTTAATCTATGAATGGATGGGACTTTGCTTATGTCATCTCATGATTTTATAGATTTGCGTGTTTTCCTCATTATCTTCTATATCTTCACATTTAAAACTTGTATATCATATAGGGAGGGATACCATTGCTTGATGGTAAAGGATTTGTGTGTTTATGCTCAATGCTCTACTATTAATAATTGTGGGACCCACCCCTCATCTCCCTCTCTCTAATATTGTCTTTCAAAGCCACATTGATAGTGTGCTTTAAGTAAATATCTATAGAATGTAAATGGTTTTACCACTTTGGCTGAATATTCTTCCTTCGTGGCCTATAGTAGGGAGGCCTTGACATCTTTCCTCATAGAGGAACATCTCTAGGGACAATAAATTTTTTACACTATAATAAAAAACATTATTTCATTTCTAGATATATATAAAAATGTTGATAAATTTGTCTTACCGTGAAAGGAATGCCACACATAGTACATAAAGTCACCACTTGCTAAACTAAGCTAAATGACAACATAGGATTTATATATCAAAATTCTCACACAAAGAATAATTCGGATGGATGACTTCATTCTATTTCTTGTATTGCATCAATTGTATAAATATTTCCAAACTTACTTTAAGAAATGACCCAACATGTTATCATTTAAAAAACCCACCCCACATGTCATGATAAAAATATGAAAATGGTGAATAAAACCACATTTCCCACCACCCACATGGCCTAATGGAAGCATAGACACATTCCCACCCCCTCCAAACCAAAACTCAAATTTGGATTGACTCCACCTCACAAACGACACGATCAACAACACAATAGTTGACAATGGAAGAACACTAACATTTTGTTACATGTAGGAAATAAATAAAATAAACTAATATGAAATTTTATGCTACACAAAGTTGCACAGATATCTCTAAGCACACTGAATTTCCGCTTCATTGCAATTATAAAATAATCATTAGTTGGGACCTTTGACATAATGCACTAACTTGAATTTTTCTTCATTGCAATTATAAAATATTCATTAGTTGGGACCTTTGACATAATGCACTAACTTAGGAACATCCATGCATTTAGTTAGATATATGGCTATGACATCTCAACAACACATAGACATTGCACATGATTCCCTTCTCTCTATCTCTATAACCTCTCATGTGGTGCAATTATAAAATATCATTAGTTAAGACCACATAATGCACTAACTTAAGAACAACAATGCATTTATTTAGATATATGCTTATGAAATCTCAACAACACATAAAAATTGCACAAAAATTCCCTTCTCCCTATCTCTATAGCCTTCCATGCGGTGGATTTCATTGTACTTTGGAATGCACCTCCTTTGGAGCCCTAGCATGTCATTGTTATTTTCCCTCCCCAATCTACATTTCTCGAGCTCTATGGATCCAATCCCTCCAAACTTTCACTTTGTCAATGATAATTGAGGAGTCCTAATATCTTCTCCTCCATACAAATTTGTCACATCTAAGTCCCATATTACACATTCACCTTCTTTGGCCTCTCTTTAGTTCCACTAAACAATGATATATGTTGATTAACTGTATGTTGTACCCTTGGCCTATTTACTGCAGTAGCCTAACTAACATGAACATTTCAAGTTTGACTCATTCAGATCCTTTGATAGGCCATTAAGTCACCCTTTGCTTCAATTTTTTAACAATTAGTTTTCACGATCAACATGCCCAACTTGACTCTATCGTAGTAGATTTCCTTGGGAAAAACAATTTTAGACAACATTAATGTCACGAATTTAGTTTTTGCTTGAAATTTTGTGGCCCAGTAGATCTGAACTCCCATAATTCAATCTCTTCCTTATTCTCTATGTGTGCTCTTCTCCCTCCCTCGATCACACCCATTGTCTCTTCAAGTAGCACATTTCAAATTTTTCCCAATAGTCAATGCTTGGTGTCAAATTTGTTCCTTACCAATTTTGTACAGTGTTGATAGAATTTTGTGCATGCTTAAGTTATGGTCCATGGAGAATGAAGGTTTTGATTGAGAGATGCAAAGAGTTGCATTGCAGGATCACAAAGTTATAGATAAATGTGACCATATATATTGATTGATTAAAAAACAATGAACCACTACAACAAACTCTTGCACTAAACTACTGAAACAGGATGAGGGAGGCTAAGGGTAAGCAACTGAACTTGATTAATAAAAATGATGAATTAGTTAAGCTAGAAGAAGCTCATGCATAGTCTATCACCACTTAGAATAAATGCATGCATTTTAGACAGTGAGACACAACTCAATCAACTTTGAGTCGATAAATAGACTTTGCAAGTGGAATTGGTAATGCCTAATGAAGCATAACTTGATGCAACAATGCTTTCCATTATAAAAAGTGCACAACAATATTAAGGGTTTGGTCACTTTAGAAAAGGTTAAATCTACCACCCACATCCAAACGAAGAAATTCAAGGAAACAAGGTGGAGAAGCTGAGAAGATGACCAAGTCCATAATCAATACATTGACCCAAAAACCAAGTATGGCATGTTACAAGGCCTCTTGGAAACTCATCCAAAATCGTCCAGTAAACACCGATCCTCGATCGGATATAATCTTTTTAGGCATGCCATGTAGCCTCACAATATCATTGATGAAAACTCTCGCTATGTCCGGTGACTGATATGTCGTACGCACAGGAATAAAGTGAGAACTCTTCGTCAAAGTGTCTACTACTACAAAAATCGAGTCGTTTCTCCTTGCCGTCAATGGCAATCCAACAATAAAATCCATCGAAATAAATTCCCATTTCGATTCCGGAATGGAAGGTGGTTGAAGTAATCCTACCGGGTGTCTATGTTCAGCCTTCACCTGCTAACACTCTAGACATCTAGCCACAAATTTGACTATGTTGGACTTCATTCCCTTCCAGAAGAATAAGGGTTTAAGGTCTGCCCTCATCTTCGTGACTCCTAGGTGAGCCATGTAAACTGCTCTATGAGCCTCGCTCGGGATCAACATCCTCAACTCATTGTTTGGAGGTACATAAATCCGACTTCTAAACCTCAATAACCCATCACTATCAAATGAAAATCCCTCGTATCATGGTACCATCATGGTGTTTTGTCCGATAAAACCCTCGACCTCTTTGTACCAATCATCATCACGCTGTAAAGTGAGAATCTTCTCACGTAGATTTGTCTGAAGAGGCAACACCGAAAAGATGCGTGGCCTCTGACTCAAAGAATCCGCTACTCGGTTCACTATTCCCTTTATGTAAGTGATCTCAAAGTCGTACTCGCTAAGCAATTCCAACCAACGTCGTTGTCGCGTGTTCAGTTCGCTTTGCATAAAAATGTGTTGTAGTCCACAATGATCAGTCTTTAGTTCAAATTTTCGTCCAAAAAGGTAGTGTCTCCAAACCTTCAAGGCATATACGATGGCTAATAACTCCAAATCATGCATCGCGTAGTTTTCCTCATGCCTTCTCAGTTTTCTTGAAATGTAAGCAATCACTCGTCCGTCTTGCATAAAGGCTCTGCCTAAACCTTCCTTGGATGTGTCCGTGCCTACCAATAAGTCTGCATCCATGTCAGGGACTTTTAGTATCAGCGCTGTAGTCAACAACTCCTTAAGCCTCTAAATGCTTCTGCACATTTCGCGGTCCAAACAAACTTCTTGTTTTTCTTCTGCAATTCCGTGATTGGATTTTCTATCTTCAAAAATCCCTCGACAAACCGTCGATAGTATCCTGCTAAACCCATAAAGCTACGCACTTATGTGACATTTGTTGGCGCAGACCATTCCATAATAGCCTCAACCTTGGCTAGATCCACGGTGATACCTTCACCGGAGATGACATGCCCTAAGTAGTGAATCCTCAATTGATAAAAAGATCATTTGGACAGTTTCCCATACAGTTTGTTCTCTCGCAGACATTGTAGTACCAAGCGCAAGTGCTCTTCATGCTCCTCTATCGTACGAGGGTAGATCAAAATATCGTTAATGAATACTTGGACAAACTTGTCCAAGTATTCGCGAAACACCCCATTCATCAACTCATAAATACCCCTGGGGCGTTTGTCAGTCCAAACGGTAAAATAGTAAACTCGTAATGTCCCAATCTCGTCTTAAAGTCGGTCTTAGGGACGCCATCCTCCTTGATATGAAACTGGTGATACCTTGATCGCAAATCGATCATGGAGAACACTGTCGCACCCTTCATTTGATCGAACAGATCATCAATTCTTGGTAAGGGATACTGATTCTTGATCGTAGCCTTGTTCAGTTGACGGTAGTCAATGCAAAGCCTCCACGATCCATCCTTCTTTTGTATGAAAATAACAGGTGCACCCCATGGTGACACACTAGGACGTATCAGTCCCAGGTCCAACAACTCCTTCAGTTGCATTTTCAACTCTTGCAACTCCGGGGTCGACATCCTATATGGTGTTCTTGCTATCGTTTCGGTCCCCGGTTTCAGATCTATGGTAAACTCCAATTCCCTTTCCGATGGAATCCCAGGCAACTCCTCTGGAAATACGTTCGCAAACTCCTTCACCACCGGAAGGTGTTCTAGACCTTCCGCTACTCCCTTTTCGTTTAGCACGAGGATCGCATAAAGCTTGCACCCCTTGCACATACTCTTTCGTAACTATAAGGAAGAGATGAACCTCAGGGATACTCCCTGGTTCCATCCTACAATTACACGTCTCTGTCCTTCATCATCGACCAAGCTCAATCATTTCATCTTACAGTTGAGTATCACCTCATGCGATTCCAACCAATCCATACCAATCACGACGTCATAAGATCCTAAGATTGTGACGTACAAGTTGACCCTTGTGACAAACTCTCCTAGGTTAAGGGAACAACCCGTAACCTTTCCTCCAACCTTCTTCTTGGCTCCTGAAGCCATCTCTACGAAGCTAAACTCGTCTTGTTCGATTTCCTTTACCTTAATCCTTTTTAGCACTACACCAGAAATGAAACACTCAGTAGCACCTGGGTCTATCAAAATACTAAGGGTCTGGTCAGGGATAGTACCTGTTGTCTCGAGCACAGTCGACTGGTGCTCTGCCTGGCGGTTATTCACCGCTGCATGAATCCGATGGGCCTTGCCCATATCTCCCATGGTAGTGGGTCCGACTGATCCAGACGCTCTGGTCCTCTCCACAGGACAGTCGCACTGGTGGTGTGGCTCCCCACACTTCCAACACCACTTCTTCGGCCTAGTAGTCCTGGTACCCGAAGTAGAAGATGACGACCCATTGGCCTGGAAACCTGGTCTGTTCTTCTGATCAGGCTTAAACTGTTGTTGCTGTGAGCGATGCTGCTGCTGATGCGGTGGTCCCCGATAAGGTGTCCGCTTCTGAGGCGGCGCTCGTCGGGGTGTAGTGAAAGTGGATCCTCTCTGGAAGTCACGATATCCCGGCGTATGTCTCGCTGGGGTCTGACGCTGCAGTGTACCAGATGAAACCTGCCCTGTTGGTTTCGCTGGAGTCCTGGTCTGACCCCCACTAATAAGCTCCTCTTCTGCTATGAGAATCCATAGTAGTAGATTTTACTATTTCTGCACAGGCAAGCAGGGCGTTTAATCTTAGTTCTCTGCTCTGGAGAGAGAGGATGTTAGATAGGCTCCTGGCCGATTGCTCAGGCAGAAACTAGTAATCTCTGTCAGGAGGTCACAATGGTGGGAACTCTGCCTTTAAAGAGCCCGAGACTACTGATACGACCTTAGAGGTGTGTCGCAAGAGTGGAAACCCTGCCTTTAAAGGGCCCGAGACTCTTGATACGACACTGGATTCTTTACATAGAAAATAATCACACACACAACCTTATATACTAAGGCTACATGGAGGTGTCTACATCCCGCTAACAAAATCTAGAATAAAACTAAATATGCCAAATCCACAAACATCAATGATGATCACGACGTTATAAGGTTCTATGAATCAACACACATCACAAGAATTCCACAGTGCAAGATAATTTGGTTGCCAAATCCAACATGAATGGACATAAGTGCATGCGCAAGGAAATCCATCTTATTTTAATTCAAGATGCAAGGGTAGTCATCTACTTGACTTCAAGGCGCCATTCATACCAACATTAAATAGAATCTATTAAGCCAGTCAGAAATTTTGCCAAGGTTTGAGCCATAAGTAACATCAATTGTAGGATAACTAGAATGACTAAAATTATAATTAACCCCTTTAGCAATGGACACTAAATACAACCAGTTCTATCAAGGTGAATAAGCCCCCCAACTTTAATCCAACATTTCGTCCAACTAGCATTTTACGATAGTGCGTCATTACTAACTCATTACTACTTTTACAATATTGCGTTGAAGGTAATGCATATAATCAGATTATAAGTCATTGGAAACATTTATAACAATTAAAGTAATGAACAAAACAATAATATAACAATTTGATATCGCCAACAACCATGTTACCTACAATAAGGCAAGGGCCTTAGTGAAACATAATATCTCATTAATTTCCCACTATACTATTACAGTATGCCTTAAGGGTAATTCATTTAACCAATTTCTAAGATATCGACAATTAATAAAGCAAATAAGGCATTTAACAAGACAATAATATAACAATATAAAAATATAAAATCAACCATAATATAAAAATATAAAAGCAACCATAATAGCTGTTCATAACAACATTTCCATTTTAAAACTTCTCAATAAAACGAGAACTAAAAGGATATTTAACTCTAGATTACTCCATTAAACAATTATAAGGATAAAATACTGTCCATACTTTAAGGCCAGTTATTCAATAATCACTCAATATGCTGACGAGATTGTCTAGTTATGAATTAACCATTAAATCACAGTCTTTAGACATTTACCAGCTACCATTAAAATAATAAAAAGGCGAAGAAACAAGCATTTTAGGATCCAGTAACCGGGTAACAGGGTAAGGCAAGATGTGGTATTAAATTAGAAGGTATCTAAAGGGCATTTAATGATAACGCTGCCAGGTAAACAGAATAGGTGGGAGGTTACTATTATCCTTTAGTAAGGTGGCGGTAAGGGTGATGACAAAGTATAGAAAAGGCCAATACCAGGTCACGGTTGCCAAGAAAGGAAACAAACAAAACAAAAACGCAAGCATTTAAATATTTGAAGATAGTATGGACAAGAGGAATAGGTTTACACGAGCATGGTCATGAAACATTGGCTAATCGACAAGCCTCTGGTGAAAAGTCGATGATGGAAGTATTGCAAATGGATTGTGAATGTGCAAGATCACCTATGTACTCTTAAAAATGCGATTTGATGACGAAATTGATGTTTTTGAAGTATATCTTCAATGAGTGATTGGCGCTGTTCTCAAGGAAATGGAACTGTATGGGATTGGCAGAAAATTTTTCTATTTCAACTTCCACCCAAAAACAATGGATTTATAGTGAAAAAAAATGTAAACTCGGAAATCGGGGTACTCATGTTTACAACTCAATGTGAGAAGAAATTTGGTTGAAGTGCAGTCGTAGTTTGCGTGTAATGTGGATTGCAAGGAATTTGCAGTGAGGTTAGAACAATTAGTCTCTAAAGTTTAAGAGCACCGGTAACTCTCAGCCGCAGTCTCCATCGCAACACAACCACACGCCATGGTCTTCAAGGGTAACACGCTAACTGAAATAAATTACCACGCACTGGTCTAACGATACTCTGTCCCAATCAAGGCCGAGTTCTAAAGAACCGTTTAAGGAGTGACCATAAATAATCCACGGGGCGTAAATTATGCCTATAATCGATGTGGCTATCCCATAACCCGAGATCACTGTAATACTTAAGTTTAGGAACAAGAAGCCTCGAGTACGGTGGAAACACTTCCAAGGTATCAAGATTGCTGAGATTACAACCATAATAAAGGTGTTGAGTTAGTTCTCGTCAAGGAAACCTACGACGAGAGAAGGATTGTAGTTGTAAAGGAGTCGTTGCTGAGTGCCCGGGGTTAAATGTACTCGCCGACACATGGGAGAAAAGACTTGTCATTTGAATTAAAATTATGAATTCTCCAGAAATAAGAATATAGATTCTCCATTTAAAAGCATATACCAATATATTGTCACTAAAATACAACATGGCGGACAACAATAAAAACACAGTCAGGGAATTCAATCGGTCTGGGAGCGAAGAACCCAAGGTAACTCGCCAGTTAAATCAGCCAGCGAAAATTTAAAAGGGATGTCGAGCACGGGAAGGGCAGTGGAATGGCTGCCATCATTTGGTTCCAAAGCACACTAGATTTTTCCTATAAAGTAATATCGATTTGAGGATGAGATTGCAGGCTAGGAGTAAAATAATCACATTTTAAATTGCCAGGAATGTATCAGCGTAAACTAAAAATTTGCAATAAATCATCAATACAGAGTTAAATTATCCTTGCATACATAAGATGTAGTCGAAAATGTAAATAAAAGAGCATGGTGAGAGGAGCGTAAGCATGGTAAGATCAGTGGAAGGGTTACAGTCAACACCACATGGAAATTAATCAACCAATCAATCAGCCAGGTTAAACAATTTTCAATCCTAAAACTACACCGACAGTTTCCTTCTCAATACACCAGCAGATCTAAAACATACAACCTACAATCATTCTATCAATCAATAGAAATGCGTACCGTTGCCTGTTCTCCTGATCCAAGTGTCGTCTGCATGCTCCATTCCGTTTCCGCTCGCCGACCGTCGAGACCTCCCCGGTACCTCCCAGCCAACACTAGGGGTACTCTTCTTCCCCCTTAGTCCCCCGAGCCGCAAAGGGGCCACACACTATCCAGATGGTACGCCTAGCTCCCCAGCTCGCCTCGCAAGGCTGAGCTACCACTCCTATCCGAGCTGGGAAAACCCAAATCCCCACAAGTAATCATTCAAGTCACAATTCCGGCAGCGTAACGTTACGCTATCAGTCGATCCCCTTCTTCCTCATCTTCCCTTTCTTTTATAGAGTTTTTCCCACCTCCAACTTTCCCTAAATCATATTTTAATTAAGTTTTAATAAAAATATTCTAAATATTCTCCTTCGCACAAGTGTCGTCCATCCCCCTCTTTCCTCAAATAATTATTTTCTTTAAATTATTAAATTACTCATTTCCCTCACCCACCTAGAGTTGCTCCTAAATTTCCTCCTAGGTGTTACTAGATCCCCTTTCATGTTTTAAATAATTTCCTTAAAAATGAAGTTGCTAAATTAGCTCAAATTAGAAGGTTCTTAATTGCAGATTCCTTACTATGTTGACCTCGCTTTTTACCATAAGTTCCCAACTTTCCTTTATTATGTTTCCTCCATTACTT
>ML834921.1:22378-61380 GCA_009831015.1 Picea engelmannii
AGAGTGATTTAGTGGTGATTTCCTTATTTCAGAGAGAGATGCTACACAATTTTTTCAGGAGAGTAGATGGAGATGGTTATTTTTAGCAATTCTCCTACTTTTGAGGTGATAGAGTTCAAAGGCCCACATGGCAGTTTTGGTTACATATTCAGGGTCCTTGCAAGCTCAAGATTCCAATGAGCCTATTCCGAACAACATTCAAGACATGTCTATTTTTAGCAGTGCTTGCATGTCAAATTTGAAAACATATCCAGATTCCTTATGAAAAAACAAGTCCGATGAGCCTAATCTCATCGACATGCAAGCACTTTCTAATTTTAGAAATATGACATGCAATGAGACACATGGCAACTTGGTAGAGTTGACACTTGGAAATTCCAAGATGTGACATGTGGCATCCTTGGGAGGTGACACATGGCATCCTCAAAAATGTGACACATGGTAGCTTATATCAATGACACATGGCAGAGTCAGGGCGCATATTTGGATCACACAGTGATTTAGCAGTTTCCCAGAGTTAACTAAGATCAAGTCTGAGTCAACTGGGCGCATTCTTGAGTCAGGAGCAGTGGTGGCACTTGGAGGAAATTATGAGGTGTCTTAGTTGAGTTAATTGAGGTGCCTACCAATCTTCTCTCACTTCACTAGAGGTGCCCGCCTTTTCTCTCTGTTGATCATGAATCTTAACTCGGAGTATCTTCATGAAATGGGTGCATGCGTGAGTTGGAGGAGAGGTGGCACATGATTGATATTTACGAGGTGTCCTAGTTGAGTTAAACAGGGGTGCCTACCTTTTATCTCTCCACTTCACTCCTCTCTCTTACTTGGTCACTAGTTCAACTAACACTCACTTTAGTTAACTAGTGTGCCTCCTCTCTCTCTCTCTCTCTCTCTCTCTCTCTCTCTCTCTCTCTTCCACTTCAAATCCCTCTCTCTCTCCCTTAACTACCCCTCTCTTCTACTTCATCATCCATTCACTTCACTTTCACTTAGGGCACACCTCTCTCTCTAGTTTAATGATTACTTCACTTGGATTAAACACCTAATTAGACTAGTGCACCCTCACTCCCCTCCCCTAGTTCTCATTCAGTTGTGATTGCATGCATGGACTTCTCATTCAGTGCAACATCAATTGGACTTAGCTACACTCACACTGCTTGGACTTACCTCCACTTTGCTCAAGTTTCACAGGTGTCACACTTGCCTCGACTCATGTGCCTCACTCCAGATGGCACTGATGCATGGGACGCATGGCTTTCCCTCTCTCACTTGACTCACTAAGGCACATGGCTTGAGGAGGAGTCTTCATTGGGATATGCACCCATCTTTCTATATTCGCAAGCTCTCTTCATTGGCACAGGGTTGGATCTTCTTCGGCAACAACATACTCCATCGGCTTCTTCTCTCTTTCTCTCTATTCTAGCTTCTATTCTCAGGTGCAGGAATGATCACAATACCATTTTTGTAATTTGTCTCTCTGGTGCAAACAACTGCTTGGAAATTTCAGAAATAGAGCCATTGGTGTGCTCATATCAAGCTCTCACGAATCGTCGGTATTGTTGGTGCTGCTTGTGCATGATTTAGTTGGTTTTAGCATATTATTTTGGCGTTTTAAGCCGCTTAATATCGCATCTTCTTTCTTTATTTCCACATATTTTCAGCTAACGTTGCAGGGATTCCTCCACAAACAACAAACATTTTAAATCTTTTGGTTGTTTAATTGCATCCATCAAAACAAATTTTTGTTGTTGTTTTCTTGGTCATATTTTGCAAATTTACAGGTTGAAGACAGTGGGAAAATAACCTAGGGATACCCCCTGAGGTTGGGATGCACCAGCCCGAACGGAGAGGTATTTGTCTGTGACACTTTGGGGCAGTATTCTCTACAATTACATGCTTTTCTTGGTGATTTTATTGTTGATTTGAATAAGATCTAGGTGCAGAAAAGTGTGCTAACATTTTGGCACCATTGTCGAGTACTTGTCGTTATCCCTGGTTTTCAATAACGACATTAGTGAGCTTTTTACTTTCATTTTGATTATTTTAAACTCACATGGCAACTGCACGGGAAATATGATCGACTTCACTAGGGAAATTTAGAAGATCACCTCAATTCAATCCAACACAAAATCTACTTCCGGTCCTCGAAGAACCAAAACATCTATTCCATAATAGATCCACTATATTGGCAATTAGTTCGCCACCTACAATAAACTCTCCTTCTATTCCTTTGTTTTCTATTCCATGTGTTCCAAATCCAATTCAAAATATGGCAAGGCAACCAATTAGATTTTTTCTCACGATCTATGCCCCTTTAGATTTGACACAGTTGCAGGGACAGCCGCGTGCGATGCCCACAGGGGAATACAGGGACTGTTTATCGAGATATTCAAGAAATAATGCCATTTTTGCAGAAGATCATATCAATGTCTTCTTGAAGTTCGTGTTAGAAATAGGGAAAAAATTGAAAACAAAAATGTCTTTTTAAAATTTATGTTCACTAGATCAACATAACGAATAAGACATACAAACAGATCTGAAGCAAATAAAATTTCTGAGAATGAAAAATAACTTTTAGCTTACCTCCTGATTTAATGATAGATGTATCTGTCACACATGTGGATGTAAGCCTTTGTAAGTATGCTCAGACTTAGTTTAGGCTCATGGATCAAACCTCTTAGGGTTTGATCTCTGTCAAAGAGAACCATGAGACAGTTTTTCCATGGATGGAAACCCTCAATGAAAACAACAATAAACCCTCTGACTTAACAGTAAGACACCCTCCAATAAATAGTGAATAGGCTCAGGAATGAGATCTGGCTAGGATAGCAAACCCTTCCCTTAGCACACACAGCAAAACCCTCACTCAAAAACTGGACAAAAAGTTGCTAACCCCCATAGGGGTCTTAGTACTCCACGCAGTAGCTGAAAAGGAGCCCACACAACAAAGGAGAATGCCCAGAAAGAGGCCCGCGACACTTACACACAGATCTGTGGCCCTAAAGGGGGAACGACACCCTATTGGAACAGATCTGGCTACAAGGCGACAGGTCCGGCAGCAAGAGAGGTAGATCGACAACAAGAGAATCACCTCACAGGTAGCGGATCAGAAGGCATACATCAACGAACCCTTAAGGGAGAAAGTTCCAGCCAACAAAGAAAAGCTCAGAACTTAAACTGATAAAGAGAGGTTGCATCAACAAGAGGAAATAGTCACTAAGAGAGGGGAGAGTATGAGTGAGTGTAGAATGCTAGGGGGGTAGGGTCTTATTTATAGTTAGGTAGAGGGGTTAGGGCAATTAAAATTAAAATTAAATATTGACATTTAATTAATATAAATATTAATTAAATTGTCAATTAATATCAATATAAATTAAAACCCCAATCACATAAATAAAACCTTAATCACATAAAGAAAATCCCCATCACATAAAACAGGAAGGAAAGCAAAACAACAAGGGGTTACCTTTTAAGACAAGGTCAAGGGGGGTTCCATAATGGCAAAATATGTCCACATGAATCTCATGGTGACCTATAAACTTTATCATCATTGCATAAGAGGGTACATCAACAATGTGGTCATGTCCATCTTCCTCTTCCTGGGAGAGAGGAAGAGGATCACACATCCACAAATATTGGTATTACACCAAGATCTACCTAGTCAAAGACCATTTTGCCCCATAACACATCTGGAGGCCCTAGAACACATCTAGGGTCTTATCCACCACGGTACAAGACCAGGATCAACCCATGCATTAAGCAAGGGTTCCCTGGAACACATCCAGGGGCCCTAGACACATCTAGGGACTTATACCAACCACCAAGGAACACATCCAAGGATCAATCCAAGCACTGAGCAAGGATTCCCTAGAACACAGCTAGGGGGCCTAGACACATCTAGGGACTTATATCAACCACCAAGGAACACATCCAAAGATCAATCCAGGCCATGAACAAGGATTCCCTGGAATACAGCCAAGGGACCTAGATACATCTAGGGACTTATATCAGCCACCAAGGAACATATCCAAGGATCAATCCAAGCACTGGGCAAGGATTCCCTAGAACACATCTAGGGTCTTACTACTTGGTCCTAGACCAAGAACCCCAGTCATCTACTGGGGGCCCTCACAAGGGTCTTTTTCCATGGCTCTCACTGCTTGGTCTCGTACCAAGAAACCCCAGGAGTGTGTTGGGAGCCCTAGTCCATAGCTAGGGTCTTACGCCATCCTCTAGGAGAATGGGTCTTGCAGCTGCACTAATTTCAACACTCCCTCTCAACAATAGAAGAATTCTCAGCAACACCAAGCTTGTCTCGAAAGTACACATACTTTGTCAATGACAGAGGCTTGGTCAAAATATCTGTGGTTTGTTTCGCCGTCGAAACATACTCAATACTAAGAATTTTCTTCTGCATTATGTCCTGCACATAGTGATATCTCATCTCAATGTGTTTGTCATGAAAACACGGGAATCATGAAGAGCTTTACACGGCTCTGGTTATCACAATGGATTATTGTGGGTTCCAACTCAGCACTGAACAAATCTGAGTGGCTTTCTGAGCCACGCTGCTTCTCTACTAGCAACACTCGCAGCAATGTATTATGCCTTTGTAGTGCTCTGGGCTATGGAGCCCTGTTTCCTGCTTAACCAGGAGATCATAGCTAAACCCAAACTGAAACAATATCCGGAAGTACTCTTTCGGTCCACTGTATTGCCCATCCAATCTGAATATGTATAACCATGAAGCATTACACCTCCACTGAAGTGTATCTAAGCCCATAGGCTATAGTCCCCCGAACATATCTCAAAATATGTTTAACAACAACCATATGAATATGCTTCGGTTCATACATGAACTGGTAGAGGGCATTCACTGCATGACAAATATCCGGTCTGGTATGTATAAGATACATCAAGGACCCAATGATAGTGAGGTCTTCTGAATCTAAACCTGTAGCTTGGTCTTGTAACTTCTTCAGTTTAGAAATCATTGGTGTGGATATGGACTTACAGTCCAACATACCAATTCTGCAGAGCATATCAACTGCATACTTTCTTTTGTGAGAGAAGGATCTCACCTAGTTTCTGCCACACTTCTAAGCTCAGAAAATAATGCAAAAGACCCAAGTCTTTTATTTCAAATTCTATTGAAAATCTCCCTCTTAGTTTGAGCTATCAAATTTTCCTTTCCTGTAAGGAACAGATCATCCTAAGATCATAGGATGATTCTGTACAATCTTTATATAAAGATTGGAATCTGCAATACTCTTGGTGAACCCAAAACTCTGTAGAGAAATTGTCCATTCTTTCATACCAAGCTCTCGGAGCTTGCTTCAACTCATGGGATTCTTTCTCATGGATTACGAACCTCTCAGGTTGTTCGATATAACCTCTTGCTCAACTTCACCATTAAGAAAATCAGTCTTAACATTTATCTGGTGAAGATTCCAACCAAAAACTGCAGCAAGGGATATAATGATTCTAATGGAAGAATACCTGGTAGAGATCTTGTCATAGTCACTGTCGTGTCATGGCCTAACTCACATACGAAACTGCTCCCTCTGAATCTCATAATATTTCTGTCTCCATGCATGTGCAAACTGGCTCCCTCTGAATCTCATAATATGTCTGTCTCCATGCATGTGCAAACTGGCTCCCTCTAAATCTCATAATATGTCTGTCTCCATGCATGTGCAAACTGGCTCCCTCTGAACCCACAAGATCCTTTGACTCTGATCTAGTGTCGTATCTCTTCAAGATGTACTTGGTGCCGGTACCAAGTTTAATATGAAAAGTTGAATCAAACTTTTACCAGGTAATGTTTTTGTTATGTGACCTCACTATCCATTAACCAAGTCTTTTCTTTAGAAAACTGCAGGATACATATAACAGAAGACATGAAACCTTATTGAGCTCCTAGACTTACTTTGACCTTGTTTTGGGCTGAAGGCACACTTGTACTTTGCAACCTGCTACCAGCTGTAGCTATCTGGGGCATCTTTTGTGTATGCAGTATCTGTTAGTTCAAGTAACTAGTAACTGTCCTACTAGATTGATGTCTATGCAAGACTCCTTTTTATAGGGGTATGGTTCCTGATCAGAGTTACTTACTAATCCTTAAACTGATCAAAAAGGATCTTTTGAAGGAAACAGATGTATGTATTGTAACCAATAAAATATTGCAGCAAAAATCTGTCTAAGTTGACATGGGAGAGCCCAAGTAGGATCAAATGCATATGGGTATTTGTGGCTACACAATGTAATGAAGTGTGCCCATGTACGTTTAGTTTGAAAAATATTGAGAATCCCTCTATGAGTGCCGATGGATTTGAAAGAGGAAACTTGAACATGATCTCAAGGAATCTAAAACAGAAAACCAAGGATCCACCAAAAATAAAGAACACTAGCCTCCAGATTCTCCTAACAAGAAATCTCTCTCAACTAGCATTGGTCACTCCACCAATAATCCAAACAAGTTTACTTTGGCACCCAAACTTCCATCCCACTAGTGTACAAGAGAATAAATAGGATACTCTTTCACTATCCTCGGTTGAGCCCATTCTTTTAGACCTTTTCTAAACAACATTATGTTAATAACATGTTTATTAACATTGTAGGAAATTCATTTTGAGTCAATGCCTATAGGCTCTAAATCTGAAATCGACACCCTGGTATCGACATTAGAAAAAGGAAATAAATTAAATATATCTTCTATTGTGATGTTACTCTCAAACCAAAAAAAATGCCATCTGCCAAGAACCATAGAAGTGAGTTTATGGTTACCTCTCTGGTGGATTTAATTTCATCAAAGATGATTAAAATACAAATTCTCAACCATTCAACAGGAGTACAAAGATCATTTATTCTCTTCTTCAACCAGATCCATCTGAAGCTAAGCACCCAATGTATGTCTCGATAGAAGGACCTAAGAAACGTATCATCCTCCCCTTAAGCAATCTAAAGTGATCAACTGTGAGGAGCTTCTATATTTCTGTCATTAAAAATTATTGGTTTGTTGTTAATGTTTAAGACTTGACTAACAAACGCATAGCACTTGTTCTGATAACATTAACTGTAAGAAGTACATTAAAGATGAGGGCAACAAGTTTAGTCGTTGGCTGGTGGTATCCTATATCTTTCAATAGATAAGGAAACATTTGCTATAACTAGTTGTGGAAGTATCCAACAGTATAGAGTAATTCAAGTAGAGTCAACCCTTGAATTGGGTGTGTAATCCACACCATCTCAATGGTGTCACCTGCATGGAGTCATTTAGGTAGGTTGAACAGTTTTAAAAACACTGAAGATATTTTGTCACAGTTACAACCATGAAACAGTTTTGGCTTGAATTTTAGCACTTAAATTCATTGCTTGCATGAGTCTCTGTGCACCTACTGACTAGAGACAACTAAGAAAAATCACAATATCTCTCAGTGCTCCAAATCACAATATGCCCTAGAAAATCAATACTTCTGAAATACACAGACCACTGGGTAACAAAAACCATGGTTGCTAGAGCTATTCACTATGAAGATATCATGGAATACACTTCTCATAATATAAGTGCTATGAAAAACACAGCATTGAAATAAAGGAAGGCCATTTACTAACCCATTCTACCTTTCTTGGATCATGGGCCCATGTTGCACATGGCACTCCATGTGTCCACCACCAAGCACATAAAGTAGCAACTTAAAATAATAAGAAACAACCTTCAGAAAGCAAAATAAAAAAACTGAAACTAGGTGCCCTTACAAGTTACAAGTACTCTCTCTTTACTTCAAAATAGACAGAAAGTCAAGGAGAACAGAGCAACTTGAATTTGGGTTTCAATGATTGTTGATCAATAAACCCTAAGAAGTGGATCTACGAAGGCTCAAGTCTGCAATTCTTGAGCTCCTTTCACACCCTAAGCTCTGATCCCATGTTAGAAATAGGGAAAAATTGAAAACAAATATGCCTTTTTAAAATTTATGTTCACTAGATCAGCATAACAAATAAGACATACAAACAGATCTGAAGCGAATAAAATTTATGAGTATGAAAAATAACTTTTAGCTTACCTCCTGTCACACATGTGGATGTCTCTGTAAGTATGCTCAGACTTAGTTTAGGTTCATGGATCAAACCTCTTATGGTTTGATCTCTGTCAAAGAGAACTGTGAGACAGTTTTTCCATGGATGGAAACCCTCAATGAAAACAACAATAAACCCTCTGACTTAACAGCAATAACACCAGCAAGAAACCCTCCAATAAACAGTGAATAGGCACAGGAATGAGATCTGACTAGGATAGCAAACCCTTCACTTAGCACGCACAGCAAAACCCTCACTCAAAAAATGGACAGCAAGCAAATAACCCCCACAGGGGTCTCAGTACTCCACACAAACATTGAAAGGGAGCCCACAGAGCAAAGGAGAATGCCCAGAAAGGGGCCCGCGACACTTACACACAGATTCGTGGCCCTAAAGGGGGAACAACACCCTACCGGAACAGATCTGGCTACAAGAGGACATGTCCGACAGCAAGAGAGGCACCTCACATGTAGCGGATCAACAGTCATACATCAACGAACCCTTAAGGGATAAACTTCCAGCCAACAAAGAAAATCTCAGAACTTAAATTAATAAAGAGAGGCCACATCAACTAGAGGAAATAGTCACTAAGGTAGTCGCAGTAAGAAGAGAGAGGGGAGAGTATGAGTGAGTGTAGAATGCTAGGGGGGTAGGATCTTATTTATAGTTAGGGAGAGGGGTTAGGGAAATTAAAATTAAAATTAAATATTGACATTTAATTAATATAAATATTAATTAAATTGTCAATTAATATCAATATAAATTAAAACCCCAATCACATAAATAAAACCCTAATCACATAAATAAAATCCCCATCACATAAAACAAGAGAGAAAGCAAAAAAACAAGGGGTTACCTTTTAAGACAAAGTCAAGGGGGGTTCCATAATGGCAAAACATGTCCACATGAGTCTCATAGTGACCTATAAACTTTATCATCACCACATACGAGGGTACATCAACAATGTGGTCATGTCCATCTTCATAGGCACTCCTAGGTCTCATGGACCATTCTGAGAGAGAGGAAGAGGATCACACATCAACACATCTTGGTATTACACCAAGATCTACCTGGTCAAAGACCAATTTTCCCCAGAACACATCTGGAGGCCCTATAACACATCTAGGGTCTTATCCACCAAGGTACAAGACCAAGGATCAACCCATGCATTAAGCAAGGGTTCCCTGGAACACATCCAGGGGCCCTAGACACATCCAGGGACTTATACCAACCACCAAGGAACACATCCAAGGATCAATCCATGCACTGAGCAAGGATTCCATGCAACACAGCCAGGGGCCCTAGACACATCTAGGGACTTGTATCAACCACCAAGGAACACATCCAAGGATCAATCCAGGTACTAAGAAAGGATTCCCTGGAATACAGCCAGGGGCCCTAGATACATCTAGGGACTTATATCAACCACCAAGGAACATATCCAAGGATCAATCCAAGCATCGGGCAAGGATTACCTAGAACACATCCAAGGGCCCTAGAACACATCTAGGGTCTTACTACTTGGTCCTAGACCAAGAACCCCAGTCATCAACTGGGGGCCCTCACAAGGGTCTTTTTCCATGGCTCTCACTGCTTGGTCTCATACCAAGAAACCCCAGGAGTGCGCTGGGGGCGCCAGTCCACAGCTAGGGTCTTATGCCATCCTCCAAGAGAATGGCTCTTGCAGCTGCACTAATTTCAACAATTCGTAGATGACCTAGAAATTGAACATGAAGACATAGTGATGAAAGTATTCGTGCAAACCCTTAAAAGTGATGCACGGACATGGTACAAAGCTCTTATAGCAATATCCATCAATGGATGGACAACTTCCAAACGAAGTTCATTGAAAAGTGGGCTGATAAATAGGACAATTCTTTTCTACTCAATGCAATTTCTAATATGAAAAAAGATGAGAATGAAACTGTTTCTGAATTTAATACTGGCTTCTCTAAAATATATCATTGGATTCCTAGAAATGTTAAACCTGAAATTGCTTTGCTTTATTATCTGAAATCATTTGACAGATCCTTTGGATTTTTTCTCAGGGAGAAGGAGCCTCGAAATTTGGAGGAGGCTTTTATTGTTGCAATCAAGATCGATAGAAACATTTCAACGGCCCAGATTGTGCAATTACCGCTTGCTAGACTCTTTGATCCACAAGCTAGGAAACCCCAAGACACGCCTATCAAAGGACTCCAGGAACCCAAAGAAGAGGTAACATCAAATAGAGAAGAGTTTCCTTCTAAGATCGTTGATCTATTGAATGATTTAAGCAACAAGGTGGTAAAAATGGAGAACATGCATGCAAACCAGAGACCTTTCCAACACAAAAAACTGTTCTAACATGTTAAGAAACAAGATGAACAAAAGGTCCCAGTTCCCATGATGAGCACTAACTTTATTGACCATTCTTCAAGTAATCATTGTTGTAGATCTTGCGATCTCCCCCACAATGAAGAAGGATGTGTAGTGATTGACTGCCCAACCAAATGGGGCATGCTTCTATCAAGGAAGTGGCCAGCAAATACTGAAGGAAGCATTCAAATGGACTAGTCTTATGCAAACATTCCCATCACTCCCAACAACAAAGTAAGGTCATTTCGGGAACAGAAAATGTTACACCATGTGGAAGATCCATGAAAGATGGACCAACTGTTGTTTCTCGAAATAGATGAAACCGAGTTGGGGGCTTATATGATTCCAAAAGTCCACGAAGAACCTCCTATGTTGATGCATATAGTTACAGATGAAGGAGTATGGACCAGGCATTTCGATGGTGTCGGATCTAGACTCGGATCAAGGGCAATGGTTATTCTTACTAACCCCCCAGGTAC
This sequence comes from Picea engelmannii, assembly GCA_009831015.1. Lineage (NCBI taxonomy): Eukaryota > Viridiplantae > Streptophyta > Pinopsida > Pinales > Pinaceae > Picea > Picea engelmannii. Next base: position 33,295 of record ML834921.1, read on the forward strand.
GATTTTCCCATTTTCATTTTGTTTGCAATTTAATTGTACTAATAATATGGAGGAATATGAAGCTCTACTACTAGGTCTTCAAAGATCCAGGAGAATGGGAACCAAGATGATAAAGGAAGAGGGGGATTCTGAACTCATAGTAAACCAAGTGAAAATGCATTGTGAAGCCAAAACACCCCATCTATGAAGATATAGAGAAGCAGTTTGGGATGAAATGGAATGCTTTGATGCATTTAATATCACTGCAATCCCTCGCACGTTCAACTGGTTGACTCGATGGCGACTGCAACCACATTATTTTTTCCATGCACACCCCATCCACATATCAAATACACGGTTGACGTATATTTTCATCCTTTTATTCCTGATAACATTGGTTCATGGCAAGTGTTTGAAGATGAAAGGAAGATATGTAGTTTCTAAATTGCATAGATGAATTCTCTGACCATGTGATTGATGAGGTACAGGATGAAGAGGATGCTACACTTATTCAGCTAAAAAGAAACAAGATCCTGAAAGGTTTGGTTCCTTTGGAAAAAAAAATTGACAAATCTGATGCTTTTGTGGGCTCTAACAAACCTTGTGCAGATCAGTAGGTAGTGGAGATAGATATTAGATCCGAAGAGACACTAAGAATTATCAAAATTGGAAAGGGTTGCACTGAAAAGGAAAGTGAAAAAATCACAAACTTGGTGAGAGAATAGAAAGATGTATTTGCATGGACCTATGACAAACTAAAAACGTATGATCCAAAGATCATAAACCATGCAATACCATTGAAGGAAGGTTCCAAACCATTCAGGTAACGAAAAAGGTCCATGAACCCAAAGGTGCCCCCCACAATACAACAAGAGTTGCAGAAACTCTATGAGGCCAAGATTATTGAACCAATAGGATATTCAAGTTGGGTCGCAAACGTGGGCACCTACTCTTATATCCGCATGCCTTTTGGACTTATGAACGTGGGAGCTATGTTCCAACATGTCATGGACTTCCCATTTTCCGATTATCTGTTCAAGATTATTGTAGTATATCAAGATGACATTATAGATTTTTCTAAAAATAGAAATGATCATACTACTCACTTCAAAAATATTTTTGACAGGTGCAGGTCACTTGGCATATCATTGAACCCCAAAAAGTCAATCATGAGGATATTCGAGGGTAAATTATTGGGACACATTATATCCCAATATGGTGTACGAGTGGATCTTGACAAGGTCAAAGGAATACAAGAGGTTCCACTTCCCCATAGTAAAAAAGGGATTTGGTCTTTCTTCGACAAGATCAACTTCGTGAGGCGGTTTATACCCAACTTCGCGAAGATTGTGAAGCCCATCTCAAACATGTTGAAGAAATGCCATGACTTAAAATGGAGTGACGAAGCCAACCTGGCTTTGTTGGACATTGAACAAGCTTTGTGCGTTAAAATTAATGCAGCTGCAAGAGCCTAGCTGAGATCTAGGACCCCCAGTACACTCCTGGGGTTCTTGGTCTGGGACCAAGCAGTTAGAGACATGGAAAAAGAACCTAGTGAGGGACACCAGTGTATTGTTGGGGTTCTTGGTCAAGGACCAAGCAGTTTCATGATATAAGTCCCTAGATATGTTCTAGGGCCCCTGTATGTGGTCAAGGGAATCCTTGCTCATGCTTCGATTGATCCTTGGTTGTGTAACTTGGTGGATAAGACCCTAGTTGTGATCTAGGGCCCCCATATGTGTTATGGGTTATCCCGTTCTGGGACCAAGCAGTTTCTTGGTTAAGTACCAAGCCGAGATGATGTGTGATTTTCTTCTCTCCCGTGATGGTCCATGAGACCTAGGAGCAGTTAAGAAGGACATGATCACATCATTGACCTTCCTCTTATGTTGGGATGATAAAAGCTTATAAGTTATATCGTGAGACCTTTGTGGACATTCTGCCATTAAAGAAGAACCCCCCTTTATCTTGTTTGAGCCACGTCCTCCTTACTATTTATGTGTTTTGGTTCCTTGCTAGCCGCCTTGACTTGTTGAATATCCTAATTAATATTTTATGATTAAAATATTAATTGATTATTTTATTTTTGATTAATTGTTGGGTTTTATCCTAACCCTAAAATTAGGGCTATTTTGCTAACCCTAATCTACCTACGTAAACTATAAAAGGGAAAGACCTCTCCTCTCACAATTACATTCATTTCCTCTTCCTCCAAGCTAAGTCTTGGTCTAAGTTTCTTGTTGCGGCTCCCTTGTTCTGGTTGGTTTGTGTTGCGGCCCTCCTTGGATCTGCTGGTATAGTGGTGCGGCCTCCTTAGATCAGTTTTCTCTTCTTGTGAAGTGGTGTGGCCTCCTTGGATCAGTCTTCTCTTGATGTTAAATGGTGCAGCCCTCCTTGGATCAGTCCCTCTTGCTGGGTATAGCTGTCGCGAACCCCTAGGGTCTATTCGTCCAACTTGCCGCTACTTCTTCTTGCTAGTGTCGTCACTTTTAGGTTGCCTCTGCTTCTTTACTGGTGCCACTTGCTTGCTGCTACAGTCTCTTTATTGGTACCACTTGCTTGCTGATCCTGTTTAGTTGTTGCTGCCTCTTGTTGTTGCCGCTGTCCACCCTTTTGTGATCTATGTATGAAACCTATTTTACAGCAGCTAGTAACCTAATCAGGCTTTGTTGTAGCAGCCCTAAATCTGCCTTGTTATTTCTGTCTACTGCTGTAGAAATTCTATATTCTTGGACAGTTTTTGTTAAGGCTGTTAGTGGCCTTCCTTTCAGCCTCTAGTTTGGACAGTGGTGTTTTTGTTTCATCCCCTTCTTGATGTTTGGATGCTGGTTGTTCTTCTGATGTCTCCCTAATTTCTTCTTAGAAAAGTTGTTCACAAGATCATGATGAGATCTACCCGAGGGTTTGATCAATGACGCTTAAAGCTTTTTCTAAGCATACAGAAAAGAGGACAACAGCAAGCTCATCCAATAAATCTGTTCTTTGTTTTTTGCTAAAGAAATGTTCAGATTTGTTCTTTGTTTTTGCTAAAGTGATGTTCAGATCTGTTCGTTGTTTTTACTAAGGTAATGATCAAATCCATTGTATCATTTTTGTTATTGGTTTACATCAGAATTTTTGAATATATTGCTGATCCAAAACTACAGTAGTAAATAAAATTTAAAGGATATTTCTGTTTCTAGTTTTCTAACATGGAATCAAAGCTTAGGGCGTGAAAAGAGCTCAATTGTGGCAGAATTTTGAGCCTGTGTAAATCCACACTTAAGGGTTTGTTTTGCAGATCAGCAATAAGCTTGTTTTATATCAAATCTTGTTTTCAGTGTGGCTTCATCTTTAGTCAAAGCAGAAGATAGGCTTGAAGGGGCTTCAAACTTCAATGCCTGGAAGGCTAGGTTTTTTAATATCCTAGAAGAAGGTGACTTGGATGAGCTAGTTATCAGGGTAATAGAAGAACCTACTTCAATTGCAGGAAGAGAAGCCTATAGGAAGAGGCAGGCCAAAGCCAAGAGGGTCATTTTTTACTCACTCAAAGACAGCATGATGCCTCTTATTGCTCCATCTAAGGACAGCTAAGAAATGTTTTTATTCCCTTGCAAATCTATATGAAAAGCAGGCCCCAACTCTAAAGAGGACTTTGAAGAAACAACTACATACATTAAAGATGGGAAAGGATGAAACTACCTCTACCTTCTTTTCCAAAATTGTCCAAACAAGAGATCAAGTTGCATAAATTGGAAACAATAGTAGATGGTCTTCATGAATCATGGGAGACATTTCTCTCATCAGTCAATGGAAGAGAAGTTCAACCCAACTTCGAGAGATTATGGCATGATTTCCTGGAAGAAGAGGGTAGAATTAAAAGTAGAAATGAACCCTCAACTATGAAAGAACATGCTCTTGCAGTCAAAGCCAAGAAATGGAAGAGGTTTCCTCAGCACAAAGGCAAAGGTAAGAAACCGCAAAGTAAGCACTCTCACTTTTGTTGTTGATTGCAACTTCATGAGACATCCTCCAGATCGTTCTCCTCTGGACTGAGTTGTGATGACGTGTGGTCTCTTGCTTTGTACTCCTCTGGACTGAGTTGAGTCAGCTTGAGATGGTCTCTTGCCTTGTACTCATGTGGACTCAGTTGAGTCGGCTTGAGATGGTACTCCAGATGGTTCTCCTGTGGACTCAATTGAGAGATCTGTTGAGTAGGACGTCCCTGTGGCTGAGCGCAGGTGGACATGTCCCTAGTGGCTAAGCACTAGTGGACGTGTGAGATCCTTGTTGTATTGTCTGAGAGTAAGATTTACTTGTAACCCTAATTTGTGATGTAAAGGGTACAAGTCAACCCCAGCATATGTGAAAGAAAATTAATATTTATATAATGATTAATTATATTACGGAGTCATTGAGGGCAGCCCTATTGTGCCAAGAGACACACCTATTGTTGTGTCTAGTCTTGTATAAATAGAGGTGAATCCCCATTGAGGATTACACACTCTCACTTGTCATTTTGAAATTTCAAACCTGTTATCCCCACTTTTTAGGGATAACTAGGAGATCATGTCTCGAGGCCCACAGGTCCTAGACATGCAGTACCGAGAGCATAATTGACCTGAGCATGGCCCTTGAGGGCCCATCTTTTTCTCCCATCATTTTTGTCTTGACAGCAGCAGCAACATCCATCACCATCGGATTGGTCCTGTATCAGAAGAGGTTCTTGCTCCACGAGGTAATTGGTCCAGGTATCATGGTATGTGGCACTTTTGATCATTGAAACCTTTAAATATATGCATATGATTCCTCTTATCTCTAACAACTTCTTGGATCTTACATTTGCTCACTTGACCATGTTTGGGGGGATTGACAGGGTGCCCTAGCAAGCATGTGTCTGTAGGTTTTGGTTTGCCGTTGGGGGGATTTTTGAAAAGCCATCGTCCGCTCCCATCATAGCACCAATCTTACATCTTGTTTCCCACTCACCTATCCCATTCCCCTTGTCCATGCATTGGGTTGACCTATTTCAGGACTGCACCTTACCTCGTGGGAAGAAGGGGCTAAAGGCCCAGAAGGTAAAAGCAAGTTGGTCAAAGATAAAAGCCTAAAAAAATGAACCTCAAGATGCTTCGCCCAGGGATCCCCGAGAAAGCAATAAAAATCTTCTCAGCAAGAAACAAGAGGGACCCAAAAAAAAATTATAAAACAAGACCTAATCAGAGGATAGGGGGTCTCATCAGGAGCCAGCCTATTAGGTCCATGGGTACCTAGCAGTATGACAATGCCACCAGCTGGTTACCATGCCAGGGCAGTGACTCTTGGTTGCATGGTCAAGGGAAAGGGAGTCTCATCACGAGCCAACCTTCTCATCTCTGCAAAAGTACTTGTGGTTAACGCTGTCAGCTCCGGTCACCATGCCAAGGCAGTGTCCCCTGATTAGCTTTTGAACAAAAACCAAATAAAAGAATAAAAAGAATAAAGGCAAGAATGGGCTTGGAAAAAATGCATCCATGACAGGGACAACTCGCCTTCTACAAAGGCACCCACAGGTAACATCTTTGCACCCTTGGCCATCATTGCACCCACAATGCTTGGGCATCCCCTGACCACACCACCCACTTACATGGCTTGGAAGAGGTCTTTCTGGGAACTTGCCTTTTCATGTGGACACTAGCCCAATAGGAAGCCTTGTCCTTTTCCCCAAACTTGTATTGCAGGCTTGTGTAACGTCTTTGAGCTATTGATTGATGTATTAGGGATTTTATGCATGTGTTTAATAATATTAATGATGAAATGTGATTGACACTGCCATGATCCCTGTGACTGATGAGCCCATGGAGGGTGTAGCCTTTGATGTGCAGGACCATACCCAACGGACAGGTACCATTTGGACCAGTACACATGGGGAGATGATCAATTCGGACCTCCATGGGGCTGAAGAGCCCACCAGATGGATACTGAGACCCCATCAGGGGGTAGAGACAGGACAAAGGTTGATAAAAGTCTTTGCACCAGAGAAGAAGAGGACATTCCACCAGAGGCACCCCGACATAGCTTAGCCTAGGGGGATGAGCCCTTTTCACTGAGACGTTGGCCTTGGAAGGCCTGGGATGTCACCTTTGATGACCATGACGTCATCCAGCCTATTGGATGTCTTTGGAGGCAGACTGGGCAGCAGTGGCACGTGTGGCATGTTGGAGAAGCCCCTGGAGGGCTAACATTTTGCTCCAGGATGTTTCATTTGCCCTAGAAAGGGCTAGCGCCTCCCTTAGAGAGGCTTTTACTCTCTTTTCTGCTTATTTAGGGTTTTTATTTGACAATTTAATGTAAAACAGTATGATTTTGATAATTTGGCCTTGTCGACCTTTTACCTGACCTAAAAAGTAAAATTGGGTAAAGGTTTTATATAAATGAGAGATTTTCACTCTCATTTTATCATCACAACTCACTCACTTATTAGTGAGGTCTAAAATTGGCACCCTCTCTTGGGTATTTGGATGGATTAAGTGATGCGCACTTGTTGAAGGAAGTGATTTTTGGCATTTATGGTGTTTCTCTTGAAGGAAGGTGTTACAACTAGGGTTTGCATGGTTATTTCTTAATGAATTGTAAGTATTTTTCTGCAAAACTTCTTGAATGAATGGTTGTAGTTCAATTTCTTGCATGTTGTTTATGATTATTGTTGAACAAAAACCCTAGGGGACAAGCACACAAGTAGGTTATTGAAGAAGAAGAAGATAGCCTAGCCATAGCTACACTCCCTTTTATTCCTCTCCTTTGCTAGCCGTACCATTTAGACTTCAAGAGGAAGAAGACGTCCCAGGCCTAGGTTATCTACACTTACAGTTTTTCTTTTAGGTTTTGATGAAAGAGCCCTGTTGTAGCAACACTCTCCCTCATTAAGCCTTCTTGTCTTGATTTTGTGCTTCATCTGAGCTAGGCGTTTTGCCGGGAAGGAGGAGAGAGCACGAGGCCTTGCTTTAGCAACACCGGAGTGAGCCTCTCTCCCCTAGGGTTTTGATTTTGAGGCCTTGTCTTAGCAACACCTCAAAACTCTTCCCTCTAGTCCTTAAAATCTTGCCTCCTTCAACTCTTGCGTCCTTCACTTATGACTCCATTAAACCCTAAGGCGCTGATCTAGAAGTCCTCCAACGTTGAAGTGAAATTGGTCAAACAACTCTCAAACTCTTTGAATTTCAAAACCCTAACCTTAGCTAACCTACTAACCCTAAGTTGTTGACGTCATCATTGGATATTTCATCTTTAATGCAGCAATGTTTTACTTTATGAGCAATTGAATGGTAGTTAAAGGCATTAATTAAGTTGAGTATTGATTTATTGCATTGAATGCCATATCGTTCTAGTATTTATTGGTGAAGTGACATTATCTTTCATTGCTATTTTGTAAACATTGACTTCATCAACATTTACTTTCAAATTGCTTGTATTGAATATCAGATAGTCTTTGATATATATGAAGTACTAACCAGAGCCTGCATATATCAGTTTATTGTTGCTTTGTTCTCGGGCAGGGATTCTACTTGGTTATCTTTGTTGGCTATAAGCCGAACTATCTGTTTCGATGGTGATCTGTGAAGGGGGAAACTTGTCATTGTCCGATTATCCTTTAGCCTCTTCAAAACCCCAGGTCACCGGGGACGTCTCCCCTGGGCCTCACCTCCCTAAAAAGAAAGAACCTTCCCATCGTGGTGACATTGGGTGGGATAGATTCTTGTTACGCCAGTTTGGCCCTCTACTTTATAGCCTTTCTTCCTAGCTACAAACTGTGCGATAACAAGACCTACTTGTACAGCTGAAGTGCACACCTCTCTTGGGCGCTAGTTTTAAGGTTGTAGAGCACCCTCTTGTGTGCATCTAGGGTTTATGGTTTGGGGGATCTTCTCTTGAGAATATAGCAAAGGATTGTTGAGTTTTTCCCTTGTTTGAGAAGGGTTTTCCCAGGATACTTCTTGTGTTCTTGTGCATGGTTATTCTTCTTGTGATCTTGGTTATTGCAGCACTTGTGTATGGTGTACATGCTCAATGAAATAAACCTCATGCTTGAGCCTAGCAATCATTCAAATTCAACAACTTTCACTCTCATTTGTCTAAAGTAAGATGCTTTAACTGTAAAAGGCTAAGTCATTATGCAAAAGACTACAGGAACCCTCCTTCACAACAGAAACGGAAAGGCACGTTCCATGCTTCAGTTGCAACTGAGGAAGAAGAGCCTCAAAGAAGGAGAACCAGAGCTGCTACTAAAGAACAAGAACAGCACAGAGAAAGTTATCTTGTTTCAGCTCTCTCCGGTACTGTCACAAAATCAGAAGAAGTTTGGTTAGTGGACAGCAAGGCCTCCAAGCACATGACAGGCTTCAAACAGAACCTTGTGATCTATCGAGATTAGAAGTTCAATATGAAGGTAGAATTGGGTGATGATGGAACCTATGAAATCAAAGGAATTGGTTTAGCATCCTTTCAGCTTCAGTCAAGTAATGTATTTCATATTGAAGAAATTATTTTTGTTCCTGGATTAAAGAAAAATCTTATCTCAGTTGCAGTTCTAGAAAGTAAAGGGTACTCAGTAGCCTTCTCCAAAGGAAAGGATCTTATGTGGCCCTCAAATGAAAGTATGAGCTCAGCCATGATAATCAGAGCTCAAGAAGGTGGACTTTACAAAGTCACCAGTCAAGTTATTCAAGCATTAGCTCATGAGATGATCAACCTCTGCGAACTATGGCACAAAGGTTTGGACATCTCAACTATAATGCTCTCCCAGGTTTGCAAAAGATGGTAACAGGTATGCCAGTTTTTTCTTTTGAGCATGATAGTATTTGTAGAGGCTATGCTCTTGGTAAAAATACAAAGAAAGTTTACCCTCACAATAATAGAAAAACTAATGGTATCTTAGATCTTATTCATTCTGATCTTTGTGGACCTATGACTGCTCCGTCTATGAATGGTTGTCTTTATTATATCATTTTTATTGATGATTTTTTTCATAAAACTTGGATTTATTTTCTGAAAACTAAAGATGAATCTTTCAGTAAGTTTTAGGATTTTAAGAATCTTGTTGAGAATCAGACAGGTCGACATATCCGTGTTTTCAGAACAGACAATGGAAAAGAGTTTAACTCCCACAAGTATGATGATCTCTGTCGGGCTTATGGGATTAAGAGGGAGTTGATTGTGCCTTATAATCCCCAACAGAATGGGGTTGCGGAAAGAAAGAACATGACAATTTGTGAAGCAGCCAGAGCTATGATGTATGATCAAAATCTTCCATTGTCTCTTTGGGTCGAAGCTGCGAGTACTGCAATCTATATTCAAAACGAGTGTCCTCATAAAGCCCTATAAGTGAAAACTCTAGAAGAATTTTTCACCAGTAAAAAGCCTTCAGTTGACCATTTGAGAATTTTTGGTAGTCCTGTCTACATTCATGTACCAAAAGAAAAGAGGACAAAGCTAGAGCCATGTAATGTCCCCACTTTGGGACATCATCACATCGCAGAGGTTTATGATGACCAGAGTAGCTAGATGGATGTTATAGCGAGTACAAGGATTATTGAGAGGCATTTTGGGGTCCGGCTTGCATCGCTCATCCCATTTCATCATTATAATCCATTCCGCACAGGTTGGCCTTGGTTTCCTTGCATTCCAACGATTTCCAGGATTTTGAGTATTTTGAGCTATAAGTTAAATAAATTCACTGAAGAGGTCATTTTGGGCACATTACTTGGAGGAACCTCTCAATGTAATAGCTCATTAGAATCGGAAGGAGCAACACTATAGGATGGGATGGTGAGAAGTGACTTTCATTGGCCAAGGAAGCCACAAGGAGAGATAAGGCGCTTTTCAGAGGTAAAAAGGTTAATTAATTAATTAATTATTAATAAAATGAAAGTCACTTTGGAGGAAAGGCAAGGGCCTCTATTCATGCATTCATGTATGTTTATCATTTTGATATCTGGCTTCTAGCTAGAGGTCCCATCTCTTGGGGGTTTTGAGGGTTTTGACTTAACAAACCCTAGAGGACGATTCGATGGTGAAAGATTCCACCTAGCTTGTCCCAAGCTTGGTCTCGGGCATGCAATACTACTCCACACCATTCTAGTTCGGATCTACATAAGTGCAGGAGGGTTCTACACCAACCACAGGCACAGGAAGAGAAGAAGGGCACACCATTGGGGGTTTCCAGCAAGGGGGGCGCACCATTCTTTGAGGGAAGTTTGTTTCAAGGGATTGGAAGGGCTTCGACAGATTCTAGCACCTGGGTTTTCATTACAGGGGCTTGGCCATTAGATCTAGTGCATTCCAAAGGAGTTTCATGTGCCATTTGATTTATTGGATGCATTGGACGAATTGGAGAGAAGGAAGGCAATTTGGAGATTCAGATCTATTCCGTTTGAGGGGGTTATACCTCAAATCTGACCCTGAGACTTCACCTAGTGACTTGCAGTGTCCCGATCTATCTTTCTAGCAAGTTTCAGGGCATTTGGAGGCCTCCTTCATCAAGGATGAATTATTGGGCACATTTAGGGTTTCAGGAGGGCGCAACTTCCTTGGAGAATTCAGCATTTGGAGGAGTTATCCTTATCATTTCGGCCTGAGACTTCAAGAGGGGGATCCTATCACCCCGATCTATCATTTGGCCGAGTTTGGACTCATTTGGAGACTTTCTTCAGTGGGGCCGAATTATTGAGGGTTTCAATCTTCCAGCAGGGCGTGGCCTTTCCAGTTGAGAGTTTGATCTTGCTTACGACCTAGATCTCTTCCAGTATTTGGTCTTCATTGAGTATTCAGCCTGGGGAGGCTTGTGGCATCTTCTATTGGAGCATTTTGTAGCAGCTCCTATCTTCTATTGTCTTTATTGGAGCCATCTGATGTGCATTCCAGATTGGCATCTCATTGTATCAAGTTCTTGCTTATTGTTATGAAATAAAGATCAGATCTGCAGTGTTTTGGCTTGTCTATCATCTTATTGATCTTGCATATGGTTGAGGTATGTTCTATGATTGTATCTTCTTGTTTATTGCTGCAAACACACATATAAACCATCAGTAAAACCCTAAGCGTAACTATAAGCAAAGTGTTTGACAAAATACCACAACCAAAAAAGTTTTAAAAGACACCCAAAACCATGATGTTCCTGGCATAATGGCTTGGGAACATTACAAGCCCTCTGGAAAGAAAGGCACTTTTGTGGGGTATAATGAGACCTCAAAAGCATATCGAGTCTATGTACCAGGGAAAAAGAACATTGAGGTCAGTAGAGATGTGACCTTCCATGAGGAAGTTGTTTTTCGCCGTTCCAGGGAACTTCCGTGTGATACAGAGGAGCAGGAAGCTTCAGTTTCAGAAGAGCAAAGGGAGGAGGCCAGAGAGCCTTCAGTGGATCCCATAAGGGATTCTGTTGAGTTTCCCCTAGAGAAACCTCCTGTCAAAAGGAAGCCAGCATGGTGCCATGAAATTTTAAAAGAAGCAGAAAAGTATGTTGCACCTAAAGGTACCTTCAGAGAAAGAAAAAAACCAGATAAATACTCAGGTTTGATAGCTCAATTGAATCTTGTGATTGACTCAGAACCTTCCACTTTTGATGAGGTTGCCAAACATAAAGTGTGGAAGGATGCCATGATAGAAGAGTATGAGTCAATATTGAAGAATGATGTATGGGAAGTGGTCCCAAGACCTCAAGGAAAATCAGTAGTAACCTCTAAATGGATTTACAAAAGAAAGCATGCAGCAGATGGCAGTGTTGAAAAATTCAAAGCTATATTTGTGGCTCATGGCTTCTCTCAAAAAGAAGGAATTGATTATGACAAGATCTTTGCTCCTGTTGCCAAGTATACCTCTATCAGAATCACCATCTCTCTTGCTTTAGTTTTTAATTGGAAACTTCACCAAATGGATGTTAAGACGGCCTTTCTTAATGGTGAAGTTGAGCAAGAGGTTTATATCGAGTAGCCTAAGGGTTTCGTGATCCATGGGAAAGAATCCCATGTCTGCAAACTCAAGAAAGCCTTGTATGGATTGAAACAAGCTCTGAGAACTTGGTATGGAAGAATTGACAATTTTCTTCAGAGTCTTGGGTTCTCCAAGAGTATAGCAGAGCCTAATCTTTATATAAAGATTGCGAAGAATTATCATGTTATCTTGGTTTTATATGTGGATGATTTGTTCCTTACTGGAGAGGAACATCTGATAGCTCAGACTAAGAGGGAGCTATCAACAGAGTTTGAAATGAAGGACTTAGGTCTTATGCATTACTTTCTTGGCTTAGAGGTGTGGCAGAAAGCTGGTGAGATCTTTCTCTCACAAAGAAGGTATGCAGTTGATGCGCTTCGCAGATTTGGGATGTTGGACTGTAAGTCCATGACCACACCTATGATTTCTAACCTGAAGAAGTTACATGATCAAGATACAGGTTCAGATCCAGAAGACCCTACCGTATATTGTAAGATTATTGGGTCCTTGATGTATCTAGTACATACCAGACCAGACATTTGTTACGTAGTGAATGCCCTTAGTCAGTTCATGTGTGAGCCGAAACACATTCATATGGTTGTTGTTAAGCATATTCTCGGATATGTCCAAGGGACTATAGCCTATGGGCTCAGATACACTTCCAGTGGAGGTGTAATGCTTCATGGCTATAGAGATTCAGATTGGATGGGCAGTACAGTGGACTGGAAGAGTACTTCTGGATATTGTTTCAGTTTGGGTTCAACTATGATATCTTGGTCCAGCAGGAAGCAGGCCTCCATAGCCCAAAGCACTGTAGAGGCAAAATATGTTGTTGCAAGTGCTGCCAGTAGAGAAGCAGTGTGGCTCAGAAAGCTACTCTCAGATTTGTTCATTGTTGAGCTGGAACCCACAGTAATTCACTGTGATAACCAAAGTTGTAAAAAGCTCTCCGAGAATCATGTGTTTCATGACAGATCGAAACACATTGAGATGAGATATCACTATGTTCGGGACATGGTGCAGAAGAACATTCTCAGTTTTTAGTATGTTCCGACGGTGGAACAAACTACTGATATTTTGACCAAGCCTATGTCGTTCACAAAGTTTGTGTACTTTCGAGACAAGCTTGGTGTTGCTGAGAATGCCTCTCTGTTGAGAGTGATGTCCCTGTGTCTGAGCACAAGTGGACATGTCCCTAGTGGCAGAGCACTAGAGGATGTGTGAGATCCCTTGATATATGGTCAAAGAGTAAGACTTTGGTAAAACCCTAATTTGTATTGTAAAGGGTACAAGTCGGCCCCACCATGTAAAGATAATTAATATTGTGTAAAGATTAATTATATTTTTGAGTTGTACAAGTCGGCCCTATGAAATATCCTTGATCCCGCTGATCAAGATATTTGCTACTGATCTAATGTTCTGTCTTGCAAATCTGATACACTGGGGGTTTCTGGATGCATTTCAGTTGTGTGTTTGAGATCTTTAGGTTATTGCATGTGCATGTTGGTTATTTCATGTGCATGTTGGTTATTGCATGTGGATGTTGTGTATTTAAGGTTTAAACTTTAAACAGCATATAAAGGATGCATGCAGAAGTAAAGAACATCAACTACCCAATAACATGTATTATGCGACTCAAGCACGAAAATACAATAACACACTGGAAATATAGAGTATAATCGTCAGCTAGATCTCATGGATCGTTACTGGAATACAATCAAATAGCATAAAAATACCTGTGATCAGATGATGAACGCAGATCTAATGCATGCACGGATAGATCGGCAGGAATATGCGATGCCGGAGAAATACGGTAACTGCTACCAACTGGAAAACTCGTTTGGAAGGATAGACCGTCGGAATGCACCGGAAACTGCTCCAACAGAAGCGCCATGGTCTCTAGACTGGAATGGATGAGTGTCGGATGTCAGATCTGGCCTCTGAGATACTAGATCTAGACCCCTGGGGGTTTGCGCACCTCTTGGGACACTGGATGCGCCCCAAATGATTCCACCAACGGAATCTGCTGCTATATGGCTCAAAACGATCGTCTCGCCAAATGTGGAACTGGGTCGGAAGGGTTTCCCCGGATCTGTCCTGATACTCCGTCTGCGACCCCAAATGTACTGTCGGATGAGTTGTGCCCTAAATGACTGGGTGAGGCGATCTGCAAGATTCCACCATCAGAATTTGATGATAGATGGATCAATAGAAGCACCCTGGCTGGATCTCAACTGGGTCGAAAGGAAACTGCAATCTGAACTCGAACCTAGTGCAGCTCTCCAAACCCTCAAACTGACTTGCGCCCTCACTGGCTGAGTTGTGCACTCTACAATGGATACTCCTGAAAAGTACGGTGAAATACCTGGATGGTATATCCAATGGGCTAGGGTGTGTCTCTCAACACCGAAACCGATCAATGGTGGTGGTTTCCTCCAGAAATCCACAAAACAGTAAGGTCGACTCTCCTCCTCCTCTAGGAACTCTCAACATCAAATCATAACAATTCATAATGAATTAAGTTGCTTTACCCTTCCTTTATAGCTTCCCGAAACCCTAATTCGTTGTTGACCTTTTCCCTGACCTTTTCCCTCCAAGTGACTTTTACTTTATTTTATTATTCCTTGATTAAATCACTTAATTAATTAATTAATTAACCATTTTACCTCTAAAAAGTGATTTATCCATCCTGATGGCTTCTCCGACCACTGAAAGTCACTTCTCATCATCTTATCCTGTAATGCTCTTCCTCCAATTCTGATGAGCTATTACACTAAGAGGTTTCTCCAAGTAATATTCCCATTATGACCTTCTTAGTGAATTTAATTAAGATATGACCCATAATAATTCAAAATTATGAAAATCGTCAGAATGCAACGAAACCAAAGCCTAGCTGTGCGAAATGGATCCCGATGATGAATGATGCAAGTCGGGCCCAAATAAACCCCTCAATATCTCCCGAACTCTCTGTCACCCCTATCTGGCTACTCGAGTAGGCATAACACTCTGAAATGTTGTAATGTTATAACGTCCCAAAATGGGGACATTACACACTATTGTGCCAATAGACACATCCATTTGATGTGCTAGGTCATCTATAAATAAGAGTTAGATCCTCATTGTGGATCACACTCACTCACTATTATTTCATTCTCTTAACGCCTACTTGTAGGGATGAAGTGAGCACTTATCTTATGTGCAAGTTTTCTTGGTCATAGAGCACCCTCTTGTGTGCACTAGGGTTTTTGGTGAAAGGGTGATCTTCTCTTCACTCTATAGCAATGGATTGTTGGGTCTTTTCCTTGGTTGAGAAGGGTTTTCCAAGGATAACTTCTTGTGTTCTTGTGCATGGTTATTCTTCTTGTGATCTTGGTTACTGCGGCTATTGTATATTGTATTGTTGCATTTTTTATGGTTCAAGTTCATGCTAAATTGAAAAGAAACTACATGTGCTTGAGCTAAGCATTAAAATTAACAATTATGCCACCTATACAAAGATGTCCACAATGAATGAGGAAAGGGTCAAAAGGCCCTCAACAACCTCTTCAAACCAAGCTAGCAATGAATGACAAGCAGCAATCGATGGCTATGTCGACTATCTTTATGGAGACTGCATCCTTGGTGGTTGTGTCCTTGTTACTTTCACAAGAAATTGTTGGTGGATAAATTGCAATCCAGATCTGGCATTTAAATTGTCAATTTTCACATGCAACTCTATGTGACTAATTTTCAGATCTGGAAATTGCTTCCTAGTGATCTATCAGTAAAACCCTAGCTGTTATCACTGAACAATTTTCCACTGAAAATTATTGACTGAAATTATATGCAGTGGAAACAAAAAGGATTAGAGACGATTCATCAACACATATGAGACACAAATTTTTGTTCTGTAGCCTTGTTAATTTCAAAAATTCTGAGGGAAAAACCAACCCTCCCAACCAATACAATATCACCAAATCCGAGGACAACCTTTTCCTCTTAGCCAATACAAATATCACCAAAATCTGGGGACAACCTTGTCCTCCAATAACCATACAAATCAAAAAACCAAACCTCAACAATTTACTGGAAACTTCTTTTGCCCACAAATCTACTACAGACCACCTGTACGACCTGATGATGTCACATATCAACCTGTATGAACCTGCTCCTTCCCAGAAAACTATGTATGTAATTCTCCTTACTGCAACCCTAGTACATACGTGCTTTGCTTCACTTCAACCAGCGCATACGCGATGGTGCCCGCTACAACCTGCGTACATACGCTATTCGCCCTCCTGCAACCCGCATACATACGTGCTTCGCCTTCTTGCAACTCGTGTACAAGTACAGAAAACCCTTGTACAAACACTTCCATACAATTCGCTCCATGTGACTTTTCTTCCTCTAGGCCAGATTTGCCACCATGCAGAATTTCCCTTTGCTGAAAACACCAAGCCACCTAGCACAAGTGCAGACTCACTTATCCTAGCTCCATTCTTCCACAATGAGAAAATGTCACAATGACCTCTCTCCTTTATATACAAGTCCAATGAGTGAGTTTAGGCACCCCTTCTAAACTCAACAATTAATTAGAATATTTCATTCCTCTTTGTGGGTGTGACACCCCATCATAAGCCCACAAAGCCCATCAACTTTCCCATGAGGCCCTAGCCTCATTCTGAGGCCGATTTCACTAAAACAAAAGGCTAATCTGGTGCTAACAAAGATTCCCACATGCTTGACACCTTGGCCTCTTGTGGGAATATCCCTCGAAGCTACAATAAACAATGCTCCCTCTTAGCCAAGGAGGTATCCCATCCCTCATCATCTGGATGTACCTCTATCTCCCACACTAGAAGTGACTCTGTTTCCTCTACCACAGTTGCACTCCAATCCTCCTAACTACCTACTCCCTCTGTCACCGAAACAGATCCTTCTCTCCAGTCCTCCTGACTGGCTGCATCCATGGTCACTAAAGTAAATCATGTTGTCAAATCTGTCTGATTGGTTTCTCTCTCTGTGATTGAAGCAAATCCTCCTCTCCTGTCTTCTCGACTATCTGCCTCCTCTGTCACTGTAGAAAAACCTACTGAAACAATTGAATCCTCCATGGAGGGCACACAGCTCCTAGAAGCCTCCTTCTTATGAACCTCCTGCCTAGCCTCCTCAACCCATGACACCTACTTTTCAGTCCTAGAAGATGCCTCTCTCCCACCTGAACCTGGGGGGGAAATCCCTCTAAATGGTTGACTCTCCCTCTGAGCCCATTGACTACCAATGAGATCAGGCTCCCTCCGTATACTCCCTCTAAAATCCAACTCCCTCTGAGTTGGATGACTCCCTCTGAGTCTGTACAAACTTTGGATCCATCTCTCTCTGAACCTGCTGACCTCCTCTGAAGTCTAATCTCCTTTGCACTGTCTTGGGAGCCTCCTCCTCCCTACTGGATCTTGAGGGCAGACTCCCTCTAAAATCTGGCTCCCTCTGAGTCGACAGTACTGGTGGGGCCACTTGCCTCACCATTGGTGGAGCTACCTGCTCCGTCTGTGCTATTGGTGCATCCACCTGCCTCACCACTGATGGAACTACCTATCTCACCACTGGAGGATCCACCTACTCCTCATTTGTCTCTCTGCTCCTGCTAGTCACAGCACGCATAGGCTTGCCCCTCATCCTATATAGGTTTCCCTCCCTAACTCCAAGAACGACTATTCATCTGAAACTAGATTGTCTAGGCACAAACAACACCTGTCCATCTCGAAACAATATATGGTACCCATTCTTCTCAATTTTCGAGACTAAGAGAACACTCCTGAATTTTGGCACCCATAACACATTTAACACCCTCAACACCTCTCCTGACTCAAGCCTGAATGGCTTGATTCATACCGCATGCTTGGTTCCCATACCAAGCTCTACACACATGTCTGAGAAAGTCCATGTGAAGTTTTCAAATAACTCTCTAGCACCTATCATATGGAAAGATGCTCCACTATCCACCAACCAAGTCCCCCCGCTGGAGATTGTACCTGAAAGGGCGAAGACCAACAAGATCTCCCTCCGGAACCTGTCTACAACCTCATCAACATTTATTGTTGATGCCTACTGCCTTCTTCCCCTTCCGCTCTGGTGTGGACACTATCAAGCATAGTGCTCAAAGTCATGACACTCAAAACATTTGATCCTGCTAAGATCCTTCTTCCGTCTCGGCTCTGGAGATGCTTCGCGAGAGATAGAAGCCCTTTTTCCTTGAGAACTTCTTTTGCCTGGAGAACCTCTTTTGCCCTTGTGCGGGCTGCAGGGGTCTGGTTCTCATCATTGCTACTCTTCACCATACCATCCATATCATCCCTAGATATTAACCAAGTGTCCTCCTGGATACAATCTGTCCATAGTATATCAAAGTCTGGTAACTTTTCTTGTGCACAGATCCCCTGCACGAATGGTTCCCAAGACCTAGGAAGTCCTGTCAACGCCACATTCACCAACTCAGTCCTCCACCTTATCACCGATGGCCACAAGTTGATCTCAGATCTAAGTAATCTTCATAAGATAGTTCACAACCATGTCCTCACTGACCATCTTGACAACCTGAAGTTGGTGCTTCAAATGCAACTTCCTTCCAGTGTTCTCGTTCTGGTATAAACCTACCAAAGCATCATACATGTACTTGGCAAATGTCTTCTCAGGAATGTGAGGAATCAAGTGGTCCTTCACAAACTCTAGCAATACCCACTAGGCCTTCACTTCCTTCTTCTTGTGAGCTTCCAATTCCTACGGATCAATAGGGGCTGCAACCACACTCTCAACATGCTCCTTCAGGTCATTCTCTTCTAACAGAAGGAGAAACCTTACTTTCCAAGCCCAGAAGTTGGTTGCCCCTTTCAACATGTCCTCAAGCTTCAATGTGTTCAACACGGTGACCTGCCCGGAATAAGAACAAGAACAACACTCATCCAGTGTTGTAGCCAACAAAATTGTCTCAAGATGATCCCCTTCTCTTCAGATCCCAAGCTCTGATACCATGTCAATTTTCACATGCAACTCTATGTGACTAATTTTCAGATCTGAAAATTGTTTCCTAGTGTTTTAACAGTAAAACCCTAGCTGTTATCACTTAACAATTTTACACTAAAAATTGTTGATTGAAATAATATGCAACGGAAACACAAAGGATCAAAGATGAGTCATCAACACATACGAGACACAAATTTAAGTTCTGTAACCTTGTTAATTTCAAAAATTATGAGGGCAAAACCAACCCTCCTAACCAGTACAATATCACCAAATCTTAGGACAACCTTGTCCTCTCATCCAATACAAATATCACCAAAATATGAGGACAACCTTTTCCTCCAATAACCATACAAATCAAAAAACCAAACCTTGACAATTTACTGGAAACTTCTTCCCACAAATCTACTGCAGACCACCTGTATGACCAGATGACGTCACCTGTCAACCTGTACGGACTTGCTCATGCCTAGAAAATTATGTACACAATTCTCCTGCAACCCCCACATACATACGTGCTTTGCTCCACTTCAGCCCACGTATACGCGACTGTACCCACTGCAACCTGCGTACATACACACTTCGTCTTCCTGCAACTTGTGTACAAGTAAGAAAACCATTGTACAGACACCTCTGTACAATTCGCTCCCTGTGACTTCTCTTCCTCTAGGCAAGATTTGCCACCATGCAAAATTTCTCTTTGTTGAAAACACCAAGCCACCTAACACAAGTGCAGACTCACTTATGCTAGCTCCATTCTTCCACAATGAGAAAATGTCACAATGACCTCTCCTTTATATACAAGTCCAATGAGTGAGTTTAGGCACCCCTTCTAAACTCAACAATTAATTAGAATATTTTATTCCTCTTTGTGGGTGTGACACCCCATCACAAGCCCACAAAGCCCATCAACTTGCCCATGAGGCCCTAGCCTCATTCTAGGGCCAATTTCACTGAAACAAAAGGCTAATCTGGTGCCAACGAAGAATCCCACATGCATGACACCCTGGCCTCTTGTGGGAATATCTCCAAAAGCTATAATAAACAACATAAATTGTGCAGCTATCATTGATTTAGCAATGAGATCTAGTTCTTTTTTAACTTTGTAGCTAGCTTCTTATGTACAATGTTTTGTACGGCGATATATGGTAGCTTTCTGATTTGAGAATGACAACTCCTTTCTTTCACACAGGTTGATGCGTATGGTGGCTACAAAAAATCATTGTAACATTTTCTTCTTTGACGACTCTTCAAATGGAAAACAGTGTGGTGGTTTTCTTACTCTAGAAATGACAACTCTCCCTAACATGATTTACCTCTATCTCACGCCCTCACATTGAATCCTCTTAACCAATGGCTTTGATACCATATTACAAAGAAAGTTACAATGGGATTCGCCTCCCTAATACTTGAGCGAGTTACAATGGGATTCACCTCTCTTATATATATGCAAGATGTGATATTTGACCAAAACCTTTAAAGTTAATAATAACCGAAAACCCTAAAATCACTAAGGTGACTTTATTAAACATGTAAGCCTATATTCTAACATAACCAAGTTCACTGGGACCTTAGAGACTAAGCCTTATCAATTCCTCCCGACTATGAGGAAATCATCTAGAGTTATACAAATGGTATTTGCAGTATGAAATAAACAACATAGGCTATATGATTTGTCTTGTTAGAATGTCCCGATGGAATATCGGGAGGTAAACTTTGTTGAATGGTGGCCTGATGTAACATTGTTGTTTAGAAAGAAGAAGAAACGGCCTCCCTAGTGAAGAGTCATGCTTACCATAAGTGGTTGAAGGATAGGTACAATAGTTATAACTTGTAGATCCGTGCGAGGGGAACCATGAATAAGGATTAGTGAGAAAGATACAAAGTCGTCTTCTTTAGAGTTGAAGTATTTTTAGTCGGGGCTGAAACATGGTGAGGAGTGGGGAGTCAACTCATTGTTTGGAGTGGTACCTCCCTGCTGAAGTTTGAAGCCTATGGGGAAGGCCATGACAGTGTGGGAGGGAGCTCTAAATTTGTGGATGTTGACATGCTCAACAACTTATCCCTTTAATTGAGGGGGGAAGAAGTGATCTGATAGTTTTTATTGTGCTTGTTAAGTCTGCAAGTGTTGAAAACCCCATCATACTATTCCCTTCTGTCAACTTGGCAGGGCTTACCAAGAAGCATGTCACAATAATACAATGGCATAATATGACAATAAATTGTATCAATCAAAAGTCCAATGGAATAGGAGACATAACACCTACATGTGATAGGTATGGACAAACCAACTTCCTTTACCCATTCAAGATGATATGGTTGTGGATGTGGCGTGGTAGAGTGCTTGTGTGAGTCAACCAACTTATGAGAAAACAAGTTCATTTAGTTGCTACTATCCATGATGAGTTGTCTACGTTTTTGCCCGATATAGAGAGTGTTAGTGAAGAGAGCTTCTCTATCAATATCAATATAATGCTTGACCAGGAGGACTAATGAAGTGTTGAAGGAAATAGGATTGTGGAACTCAAGTTGCTCTTCTTGTTCCTAGGGTGTAGGTTCTTCAATTGCCTCTTGCAGTTTATAAAGAAGAGACTTGTAGGTTCTTTTCATCTTACAGGGTGTAACACTCATCGTTGAAATTCCCATATCGTTGAGATAAGAGTAGTATTTGTGCTTCCCTTAGCAAGCAGAATTGACTACCCCTGGAGTAGAATCAATGGTGATTGAGAGAAAAAGGGAATCATAAATTTTTCTGTACAGGGATTATGAAAATTGCTAGGTGGGTTGATATGCCTTAGCTTTGATATTTAAAGCTAGTTGGAAGGCATGATCCAATTAGGAGATGAGGAAGAATTCTAGTTGTGTTCTAATATGAGGAAGCAAACTAGAAATGAACTTGACACGTAGGGTATTTGTAAAATCACATGCCTCAAGTTTGATGGAGAGTTTATTGAATTCCTTGATGAACCCTTGCAATGACTGCCCATGAGTCTGTCCAAGTTGCAACCATAATGTTGCATCCTTGTATCCTAATAGGTAGAATCTTTTGTGAACAACATCTTTAAAATCATGCCAAATGACAATCAAACATTGGTTGTAGGTAGCAAGTTTTTGGGTCGGTCAGCCACCACATGAGGCCTTGTTCTTCATATGCACATTAGTTACAAGGATCTTCTAAGCATTTGGCAATGAGTTTTGAACTAGAATTCCATACTATGAATCAAATAGTTGAGGTTGACCCCATTTAGGGCTTCATCAAATTTAGGGATGAAAAGTTTTGTGTCCAACATGAAAGACTATTAGGCAATGGAGATGGTTGCAGAAATATTGCATTGTTGCAACATTGGTTGTTGTAGGAGTACCTGTTGTAAGGTTTGTTACCGAGTGACCATTAGTTATGGGAACATGGTGATCATAGTTTGCATCATTTGGGCTAGAACTCTTGCTAGTGTTGAGCATATTGGAAATGTTGAATAGCGAGGGCTTCAACCAAGACACATGTTGCTCCAGCTTCTGTCTACCAGCAGTTGGGCAACGTTGGAGTCCTAAGAGTATCTGAAATCACTAGTGGTTTTGTGAGGAGCCATAGGACACATGAATTTGCAATTGGAAATAGTTACCACGGGTTACATGCAAAGATAGGGAAGTTTGGAAAAAAAATTGCAATGTTGAAAGTGTAGACCATTCCACAAGTTTAATTCTCATTATGTGAGTTTAAACTAGTGATTTGGTGGATTTATGTGTTTAGGTGGTGAACCTGTAGGTTTAACTAGAGGCTTAATCCCAGCTAAGTATGTATATTTTATTGTAACCCTAGGAGACATGGTTAAACTTGATCACTCTCCAACAATTTTATACCTCTATATATACACAATAGGATGAAGACTACCATATGCATACATTGTGTATAGATTACAAGTGATGCACCCACATATTGCAAACCAAACTTGGTAAAATTGCACACCCGTGAACACTAATAACTATGCATGCACACCTGTATGCTTTAAATCCGAATGTTGATCATCTTGCCAAGCAATTTTTTTTCCTTGCTGCAGGTGAAAGGATGTTTCACAATTATACAGATGATATCTCATGTATTTTAACTAGTACTTTATCTTATTTTATTACAAATATATGAAACAGTAAACAAAAATTTTGGAAGAAAAAACAAGAAACCAGGGTGGTTATCTGACCAATATCAACCTCTGTCAAAGTAACTGCAAAGTTAACAATCCCTTTTGATTAACTTGTATGGTAAGTCAGCTATGAGGAGAATCACTTTAAGAATGCCTGACCTCTTGAGGGCAGCATTCAAGTCCGGTTCCTCCTTGTAATTGAATGCATCATCAAAGCCTAGTCTATTTTTCAGCAACTCCACCTGCATGACACCAACAAATATGGAGTTAGGATAATGTGTAGATGCATCATTCATGCCTATTAGGTCTGAATGTGCTTTCTGTGGCTTTTTAAGTACCTCACTGACACAATGTAAATCTAGCCTTGTAATGTGCTCTACTACTCAATAATGTCTGCTTGGTCATGGATATTTCAACTTGTGATTCCTTTTGCGACAAGAACTGATGGGAACCTTCAATTTCAGACAACTGAAGGACCGTACAAATTGGCATGATTCTTACTCAGATTATGTATTATCCACAATTTTAGTTTTGAATGTGCTATTACTGAATGTTGAGTGCCAAGTTGATATAACGTGAATGAATCTAGTAATGAAGTTTACTACTCAAAGTATATGGTTTAATTATGGATATTTGAAAATGTCCACGCTGATGTACCATACGGAATGATGTGACTATTCAATTTCAAACAATTCAAGAACACAGAATATGATAATTAGTAAAACAACACCTTTTGTTTGCTTCCAGCACTCCCAACAACATAACATCCATGCATCTTTGCGAACTGTCCAACAAGCTGTCCAACTGCTCCAGAAGCTGCAGAAATAAAAACCTTTTCACCCACTTTAGGGGAACTCAACTCGTAAAAACCAACATACGCCGTGAATCCAGGCATTCCTGCAACATTTTTTGCATTAACAACGAATAATACCAGTTGTTAATGGTCAAAAATATCTGAAAAAGGAAACAATTTTCTGAAGAAATCAACCTTGAACAAGTATGAGTATGCTGAGTTATTTATTTAAGAGCCCTTTAAAATCAAAATAATTCTCATAAATAACTAATACAAGAGACCTCTAGCTGATACAGTGCATGACAAAAACTGAAAGGTTATTTCAAACAGGTTTTGAAGCTTATTGTTGACTGTTCAGTGAGAGATTCCAACTTGAACTATTGATTCAAAGCTAGTGCATGTTTTAGAAAAAAAAATGTTACAGCATATAGCCAAGATAGCCTAACAAAGTCAAAATAAGCGCAAAAAGGAACCATATTTAAGCTTATCACAAAAGGGATTGGAAGTGATGAACTTCCAAATTTTCCATGGGATCCGGGAGTCCATTTGGTCAGTGGTTTGCTTCATCTTATGATGGTCTAGGTTGCGCCAGAGAGCAGCATACTTCACTCTTGGATTATTTTGAGAGGGATTGCTGGGACTTGTTCTATGTGGCGAGACCGGCTCTCCCTGTTGATACTCATGATTCAGGATGGCGATGGATGGGCAGATTTTGATTCCACAGGGATACCTTTACAGGTTCAGCCTCTTGATAGTAGGCCCAATTATCACAGGTATTTTAGCATGAGGATCTAGGAGTGGGGGATCCAGTATGTATACATTGGGAAGACAGTCGTGATCAGAGTAGTGCAGCGTCAGCGTGATGATCACAGTGAGAGGTTAGCATGGGACCCTAGGATTACAGGGCTGAGCCTTTCATTGACTGATGGAGGCGAGTGGATATTTGCAGGGGAAAGTCACTTTGATTTTCCATTGAGCTTCAGTATTGGGAGGAGCATGTCACTTGTTGGTGATTCATTGAGGTCTTGTAGTACCTCACTATGGCAGCAACATGCTCAATCGGTGGAGGCCGTGTTGGGTTTGGTATGGTCTTGGAGGTCAAACTCATTTCGGGGGAAGGTCGTGTGTTATTTGCAAGAGATTCATGGTGTTGATATCTCACAAGACTATACTTCACAAGGCATTGCAGTTCACATCTTGATATGGGATCCAAGGATTGGAGTGCTTGGTAGTTCATAGTTTGATGGAGTTGAAACTCAAGTAGAGCGCTTGCTTGGGGACTTGATCAAGGATCTATTGCACTTGATCACTCTACTCACCAAGAGCATATGGGTGTCATGCATGATGAGCACTTGGAGGGGCCACATATGGAGGGGAGCTTACTACAAATCACACAGGTGGATATGGGATCCTGGTATCACATATAGATTGATTCAGTTATTGCTTGAGTACAAGCAATATTCTAGCAGGGAGGACTGTAATGTCCCCATTTTTGGACATTATTACATTACAGAGTGTTATGCCTACCAGAGTAGCTAGATAGGGGTGATAGAGAGTTCAGGAGATATTGAGGGGTTTTATTGGGCCCGACTTGCATCATTCATCATATTTCATCATCAGGATCCATTTCGCACGGATTGGCTTTGGTTTCGTTGCATTCCGACGATTTACGTAATTTTGAGTTATTATGAGTCATATTTTAATTAAATTCACTAAGAAGGTCATATTGGGCATAATACTTGGAGAAGCCTCTTAGTGTAATAGCTCATAGGAATCAAGAGGAAGAGCACAACAAGATAAAATGATGAGAAGTGACTTTCAGTGACCGGAGAAGTCATAAGGATGGAAAAATCACTTTTTAGAGGTAAAATGGTTAATTAATTAATAAAGTGATTTAATTAAGGAATAATAAAATAAAGTAAAAGTCACTTGGAGAGAAAAGGTGAACAGAGGAGGATAAAAGAGAGAGAGGGGCCTCTATTCTTTGATTATGTTGTTTATCATTTTGATGTCTGGCTTCTTGCTAGAGAGCCCATGCACTTGGGGGTTTGGGGGGTTTTGAGGGTTTTGACTGAACAAACCCTAGAGATCAGATCGGTGGTGAAAGATCCCACCTTTCCTGATCCAAGCTTGGCCAAGGAGGTGAAAGATTCCTCCCTCACCATTTACATCAGTTACTATTCAGTTACAGAAGCAGTTGAGGAAGCAAGGCGCAGTTTTGGAGGGTTTTTGCAGAGCTAGGGCACATTGTTCTTGAGAGAGGAGTTCATGGAGGGTTGTAGACATCGGATCTGAGAGAGATCTCACTTCAAAGGTGCTAGCTATCACCAAGGCGCCTTTTTGCTTCAGTGATTGAGTGGTTTCTTCATCCCATTCACTCTACCATTCAAGAGGACGAGTTTCCTCTTGAGGAGGGTGCACTGTCCATTAGAGATCTTGTGTTCTGGAGGGGAATACCTTTCCCAATAGACTGGAGCTTTGGCATAGGGGTTTCCTAATCCCCGATCTACCTTTTGGCAATTGGTTTTAGTGGATTGCCAGCCATCTTCTTAGAGGCCGAATTATTGGCTTGCTTCAGCTAGTGAGGGTGCATCTGTTCTTAGAGACATTGTTGTTTGGAGGTCTTCCAATTGAGCTATTGCTCAAAGATTGCTCATATCTTCTTTCCATCACCAAATCTATCTTATCACAAATTTTTGCAGAGGTTTGAGGCCATCAGAGAGGAGGTCGTACTTTCCTTGGACCATTCCAGCTAGGAAGTGCGCATTGTGAGAGAGAGGGCATCACATACAGCAGAGGGTATCAGTTGGATTTCAGTGTTACTTGGTGTTTAGCCTGGAGAGGCTTTTGGAAGCCTAAATCTTCATCTCTATCTTGTATCTTGGAGGCATCATCAGTCATACACTCTACTCTATTATTTGTATTCCAGATCTGCTCCATTTTGTATGAGGTCAGCTATATATGAATAATAAATCAGATCTGAGGTATTTGTGGTTATTTCTTGTGTTATTGATCTTGCATTTTGTTGAGTATATGCCATTGTTATATCTACATCATTTACTTGTTGCAAACACACAATCAAACCATAATATTAAACCCTAGCGCAACTCAAGAAGACAAATCTGCAAAGTGTATGACGAAACACCACAACCAGAAAACCCATAAAAACCTCAATGTTCCAATCAAATCTGTTTGGGAACATTACACCAAACTTCAAGCTTCTCTCTCTCTTTCACAAAATTAAATGATTTATTGGTTACTTTCCTTTGCATGCGAGTAGATCTAAATTTTAATTATAAATTTCAGGTAGATCTTACGTTTGCATGCACGCATGCATAGATCTATACTTTGCATTTAATTTTTTTATCATTCAAAGTTAATCTAGTATAAAAAGTCATCTTTTAGCAATTATTTTAGCTAGATCTTAAAGCTAAAAGGAAGATTTATTTCGAGAGCTTTAATTTACATAGTTGGAAATCTTAATGCCTATTTGTTTGCTGTCCAAAACAGAAAAAAAAATCCACTAATAAAGTTGTCTTTTTGCTTGCTTTCTTGGTCATTTTTAGCTAACTTTTGTCTTTCACTTGGTAATTTTTGGCCTAAGTCTAACAATTTTTGCAGGCTGTCCCAAATCATTTTTGGGCATATTTCCATCAAATAGATTGCTGTTTTTGCAGGTTTGACGAACAGATAGGAGGAAGTTCTGCCCAAATTGTGTGGATCCGGAGCATCCAGGACCCCCAAAGCACTCAATCTTCCTTCTTTTCATTTTTTCTTCTAATTTATAAGTTTGTTGGATCCTTGAATTATAAAAGGACAACAAACCTTCTCTTCTAAAGATTATAACTTGAAGGCAACAGTGGGATAACCCACTAGCCCTCCCATCCCCCCTACCCCCGGGGGGGACTCTCATTTTTGCATTTCATTTTGCATGTGTCCAATTTTGCTAACTTAACAAGACAAAATAAATCTAAAACGAACCCACAACACAACAGAACATTTACTTTCTGCTTTAGATTAGTTAGCTTAGTTTGAAACTTCCTCGTCAAGGCCCTATTATGTTCTTGGCCTCGCAAGCATTTGCTTGATCTTGGCATGATTCAGAAAGGGACTTGATTTGTGTGGAGTAGTCTAATTAGGGAAAACCTTTTGCCATTATTGCTGAATACGGGATCCATACTAACAAATTGTTTGTGAGTTCAGGGGGGTACTTTGAGATTCGTTCTCTCCTCGTTG
>ML834921.1:77596-98481 GCA_009831015.1 Picea engelmannii
AAATGTCTTTGATGTTTCATTGAGCAACTAAGTTAAACATTGAATATCTTATTTTGCTTGTTGTGGTGTGAATCAAGAAGGGGTTGAGTATCCCACTTGGGGAAGCATCACCTTCTTTGATTCTTGAGTGCTTTTTGTGGTTGTCAGTGAAAGCGGTCCAATAGAGTAAGTGTTATTGGGGCATGCTTGGCTAATGTGTTGATCTCACTTACATCTTGTTGTATCTTTTGTATCTTTGTATCTCTTTATATTTTTGTAAACATTGTAACACTTGTAATTCTTTTGTAAGTATTTGTAACCTTGGGTTTGTGGGTAGTAAAACTTATTTCATTTGTAAACTCTTTGTAATAAACCACCCTCAAACTTAGTTGACCCCATTTGCCCAACCTTAGGCACTAGTTTTAGTTGACTTAGGGAAAGGGTTGATTTACATTTAGATTAAGACTTGCACTTTGCACTTGCTGCCTTTGCATCTTAGGCTAGTTTTCCCCTTTAGCCTTTAACAAATTAAAACTAACTCCTAGAACCTTAAACACTAAAATCAATCTAGTAACTAGGGACTACCCCCCTTGGCTTCCCTAGGAGTGAGCCTAGAAGGATGAGGTTCCAGTCAAGGTGACAGTGTGGACTGAGAACCTAGGCATTGTGCCTCCAAGGACACACTAAGTGAGCAGGACTTAGCTCACGTTAGCAAGTGTGTATTAGGACGGCAACAGGGTCCATCTTGCATTGCTCATCATATCCCATCATTATGAGCCATTCCACACAGGTTGGCTTTGGTTCCGTTGCATTCCGACAATTTCCATGATTTTGACTATTTTGAGCTATAAGCTAATTGAATTCACTAAAGAGGTCATTTTGGGCACATTACTTGGAGGAACCTTTCAGTGTAATAGCTCATTGGAATCGGGAGAAGTAGCACTAGAGGATGGGCTAGTGAGAAGTGATTTTCAGTGGCCAAGGAAGCCACAAGGAGAAATAAGGTGTTTTTCAGAGGTAAAAAGGTTAATTAATTAATTAAAGTGATTTAATTAATTAATTAAATATTAATAAAATGAAAGTCACTTTGGAGGGACAAGGAGAGCAAAACGTATAAAGGAAAGGCAAGGGCCTCTACTCATCCATTCATGTATGTCTATCATTTGATATCTAGCTTTTAGCTAGTGAGCCCAGCATTGGGGGTTTTGAGCGTTTTGACTTAACAAACCCTACAAGACGATTCAGTGGTGAAAGATTCCACCTAGCTTGTCCCAAGCTTGGTCTCGAAGATGCAATACTCTCCCACACCATTCGAGTTCCAGATCTACTCAGTTGCAGGAGGATTCTACATCAGTTGCAGGGGCAGAGAGAGAGAGGGCGCACCAGCTAGAGTTTCCAGCAAGAGGGGCGCACCATTCATTGAGGGAGGATTTGTCCTAGCTAAGGAGAGGCGATTTTGGGAATTCCAGGTATCGGGTTTCCCTTGCAGGTGTTATAGCATTATTTTCGGTGGACTTTGAAGGTGTTTTGGTGGTGGATTCATCAGTGTTAAGAGTGGGACGATTTCCCAAGAGGAGGGCACACCACATCTTGGAGGATAGCTAGATCTAAAGATCTAGCAGGTATTTGGCCTAGTTGAGCACTTTGGGTTTTCATTGCCGTGCCCCGATCTATCATTCTAGTGGATTGGTGGAGCCGTTGGAGGTCTCTAGGAGAGAGGCCGAACTATTAGGGTTTTAGCCATCCAGGAGGGCGCACCATACATTGGAGGTGGTTCAGATCCATAGGGTTTGAGAGGGATATTGGAGATTCGGGCACCTGGGTTGTTCTTGCCATCACCCGATCTACTGTTTGGCATCCTTCTTGGGGTGATTGGACACATTTGGCAGCATGGCCGAATTGTTGAGGAGCTTCAGCATTCCAGCAGGACATGGCATCACCCAGTTAGGGTTTCTGCACTTCATACGGTCAGATCTACCTTGGTATTGGTCTTCATCTCTTATCCAGCCTTTGGAGGCTTATTTTGTATTGTCGGGAGCTTTTTGTAGTAGCTCATACTTCTATCTTGGAGCCATCTGTTGAGCATTCCAAATCGGCATCTTCATTGTAGCGGGTTCCTCTATTTCATGAATAAAATCATATTTGGGATGTTTTGGCTTGTCTATCATATTGCATATGGTTGAGGTATGTCCATGATTATATCTTCTTGTTTATTGCTGCAAACACTCATATAAACACATCAGTAAACCCTAAGGCCAAAATCAAGAGGCCATTCAGCAAGTGAACACATCTAACAAGTAGGTCAACAAAGTGTTTGATGAAATACCACAACCAATAAAAGTCTTAAAAGACACCCAAAACCGTGATGTTCCTGGCATAATGGCTTGGGATCATTACAGTGTTATCCGAGCTTAAATCCTGCCAAACCCGAGGGATCGCACATAGGGATAAATGGATAGTTGGGAAGAAATGGATAAGATATCATTTGAGATGACACGCTTGGAGATAATGTATTCCGGCCTTAGTGAGGAAAATAGGGCTCTCATAACCTTTCTTCAGTATGTAGCCTTTAGAAAGCCCAGTTAGAGCAAAGAGGATATCTTACACGGGATCATCATAGTAGATAAAAAGAAAAAAGAAACAACTAGATGGATGGAAGAACAAACAAGCTCCATTAGGAGCACACAACCTTGCTACAGTTGCAAGGGGCCGTGGGAACCAGATCATAGATGTAGGGATCGGGACCAGAGGCACACTATTGAGGCACGCTATGACAATGATGATGAGATGAGTGAGAATGGAGTGATAGATGATGATTTGGGACAGTCTGATGATGATAGTGACTCTTGCACAGAGGCTAGTGATAGTGACTCTTGTACAGAGGATGATGTTACTAGCACGCTTGAGGAGGATGATGACCCTTGTATAATGGATAGACAGTCGGGTGGACAGAATGATAGCACCAGTACTTCAGCAGACATATCACATGGTGTTGATGACCTTACGCCCCAGCAGAGTGGTGACACTAGTGAGGACTCACGCGTGTTAGCACCTACAGATGACCAACCTCCTATGGTGGCCATGACACATCTGTCGTCTTTTTAGGCATCCATGATAGCCACGTCACATGAGGAGGTCAGTGGCATGTCAGATAGGGTTGATGAGCCTTGTGAGAGGGATGCACACCACAGACATGTAGATCCACCGATCCATAAGGAGATATAGGGAGTACAGACAAGGGACCTTACACATACAGATCATCTAGAGGAGATTGAGTCACATTTTTTGGAGACTCCATTAGTTGAGCAGATTGTGGATGCTGACAGGTTGATGGAGCACTTACTTCCAGGATCGACATGCATGGATGAGGATGCACTCTTTAGCAGTCAGGATGACCATAGCACATGTTTAGATACATCTATATGGGATCCAAGCGCAGATGATAGTAGCAGGTTGAGTGCACAAGAGGATACTGTTGCTCACACCGGAACAGTATGATTCAGAGGGAGCTAGCAGTTGAGAATGATGTGCAGTCACGTATGGGCAGACCCAGTAGCACCGTAGACAGTGGGCAGTTCATCACGTTATCTTATGCAGAGAGTGTTTTTGGGGACTCCAGAGTTTACACTAGCAGGAGTAACAGTAGCAGTGAGGGATCTGAGGTGGCACCTCAGCATGACCATGATCAGGAGCCACACCACTTAGCAGCACAGTTGAGAGTCAGTGAGGCCATGATCATGGAAGGAACCAGGCGCAGTGATGACATGCATGCATTGATGATAGATTACTGCTGGAAAGAGTCAATGACACATGATACTTCAAATGAGGGAATTTCCATGGATGATTTTCATACTCTCAGGGAGAGAGTATCTATGATGAGGATAGACTACCAACAGTTGTTGACTAACAGAGATTATCTATTAAGGATTGGTGAGATGTATCATGAGGCTCTGAGGGAGCAGGAGTTGGAGATGGACCAACTCACTCAAGAGTTGGAGAGCACTCGAGGATTCTTGAGAGGCACACAAACATCCCTTCAAGAATCAGAGTCTAGGTTAGATGAGTCTCTTGAGGAGATTTATCTGTCTTAGTGGAGACTTAGATGTATCAGTCAGTCACATTGATAGAGGATGTTAGTGATCTAGCAGAGGAGCACCAGTTGATGGAGGACACTTCCATTTGTGTTCCGAGAGCGGTTGACCTCCATGTAGAGGTTGACCCAACAGTATGCCCAGGATCGATGATGCAGCATGAGTCTGTGGAAGACGACATGAGTATGCCAGAGCATACAGTGATTAGTGATAGCTCACAGGGACATGCCGAGATGTATGGTGGGATTCAGAGGGGTGTACTGCCTTGCAGGGAGGAGACATGCTTAGGGGAGCATGCAGAGGCCACTCTTTTGCAGCAGTACACAGTTATGAGATATCACCTTCACCGTTTCAGCAGTTGCGTGGGTGATGGGAGATGGAGATTGGTTTGCCAGCAGTTGGAGGAGTTACTTCTAGTTGTACCTAATGATTGGGGTTTAGTGAGGGCTACAGGCGAGCAGTTATCAGGGGTACAGTTAGATGTGCTCTTGGTCGAGTCCTTGGGATTGACCGAGGCACGTGTTATTTTTCAGCCCTATAGTCAACTACAGATGTCTCTATTACCTTTTCCCGACACTTTTATCATGGACAGCAGCATGAGGAGAGATAGACAGTGGCAGAGGGAATGAGGAGTGCCTAGGCCGAGGCCACCTGGCATGAGTATCTTTACGACATCCAGCCAGGTAGGGATGGATCGTCATAGGCAGCGAGTTGAGACTTGGTGTGTGATAGAGAGCATCATGGGCCGGGTGATAGCAGATGAGCACAGAGGGCTTCTGACAGTGATCAGTCTCACACAAAAGCAGTTAAAGGGGATTGGAAGTGATAAAATTCCAAGTTTGCCATTGGATCCGAGAGTCCGTTTTGTTAGCAGGATGTTCATGTTGACCCAGGTTGCGCCAGAGAGCCACACACTCCACCTTGGTTTGGTTTGAAGTGGGCCTGCAAGTACTTGTCCTATGGGGCGAGACCTTTTCTCTCACTTGATCATCATGATAGGGCATGGAGATTTTTGGACAGGTACTTCTTCTACAGAGGTATCTTCACTGATACAGTTTCTGGACAACAGGTCCAATGGTCACAGGTATTTCAGCTGGAGGACCCAGGAGAAGAGGATTCAAGAGGTATGCATGGGGCAGACAGTCATGATCAGAGTAGTACTGGGCCATCACGGTGATCTTCGACAGAGGTTAGCATGGGACCCAGGGATTGCAGGATTGAGCATATCACTCACTGACAGGGGAGAGTGTACCATTGCAGGGGAAAGTTGTTCTAACTTTCCATTGAACTTCAGTATTGAGAAGAGCGCATCGCTTGCGGGTGTCTCACGGAGGTCTTGCAACACTTCGTTTGTGCATCAACATGAGCAGTTGATGGAGGTCGTTTGGATCTTGGTAGAGACTTGGAGGATGGATTCGTTCCAAGATGAGGCCATGTGTCATATGCAGGAGACTTCCGGAGTTGATGTATTTCAGGACTATGCGTCCTAGGAGCTAGTAGTTCATGACTTGATATGGGACCCAAGTGGCAGCATGTGTGATTGTTCATCTTTGGAGGGGTTCTACTGTGTATCCCATAGGTGGACATGGGATCCTGGTATTATACTTGAGGGGATTCGGTTATTGCTTGAGGACAAGCAATTTTCTAGCAGGGAGGACTGTAATGTCCCCACTTTGGGACATCATCACAGTGCAGAGATTTATGATGACCAAAGTAGCCAGATGGAGGTTATAGCAAGTACAGGAGTTATTGAGAGGCGTTGCGGGGTCTAGACTCCAGCTTGCATTGCTCATCATATCCCGTCATTATGAGCCATTCTGTACAGGTTGGCTTTGGTTCCGTTGCATTCCAACGATTTCCATGATTTTGACTATTTTGAGCTATAAGCTAATTGAATTCACTAAAGAGGTCATTTTGGGCACATTACTTGGAGGAACCTCTCAATGTAATAGCTCATTGGAATCGAGAGAAGCAGCACTATAGGATGGGATGGTGAGAAGTGACTTTCAGTTGCCAGGGAAGCCACAAGGAGAGATAAGGTGTTTTTCAGAGGTTAAAAGGTTAATTAATTAATTAAAGTGATTTAATTAATTAATTAAATATTAATAAAATGAAAGTCACTTTGGAGGGACAAGGAGAGAAAAAAGTATAAAGGAAAGGCAAGGGCCTCTACTCATTCATTCATGTATGTCTATCATTTGATATCTAACTTTTAGCTAGTGAGCCCAGCATTGGGGGTTTTGAGCATTTTGACTTAACAAACCCTAGAGGACGATTCGGTGGTGAAAGATTCCACCTAGCTTGTCCCAAGCTTGGTCTCGGAGATGCAATACTCTCCCACACCATTCTAGTTCCAGATCTACTCAGTTGCAGGAGGATTCTCCATCAGTTGCAGGGGCAGAGAGAGAGAAAGGGCGCACCAGCGAGGGTTTCCACCAAGAGAGGCGCACCATTCATTGACGAAGGATTTGTCCTAGCTGAGGAGAGGCGATTTTGGGAATTCCAAGTATTGGGTTTCCTTTGCAGGTGTTATAGCATTATTCTCGGTGGACTCCGGAGGTGTTTTGGTGGTGGATTCATCAGTATTAAGAGCAGGTTCCTCTATTTCATGAATAAAATCATATTTGGGATGTTTTGGCTTGTCTATCATATTGCATATGGTTGAGGTATATCCATGATTATATCTTCTTGTTTATTGTTGCAAACACTCATATAAACACATCAGTAAACCCTAAGGCTAAAATCAAGAGGCCATTCAGCAAGTAAACACATCTAACAAGTAGGTCAGCGAAGTGTTCAATGAAATACCACAACCAATAAAAGTCTTAAAAGACACCCAAAACCGTGATGTTCATAGCATAATGGCTTGGGATCATTACACGCACCATCTCTTTGGGGCACTTGGTAAGTGGTTTCCCCCCCTTTCTTCAGAAGTTGCGCACTTCCTCTTGTTGGCTCTCTCGTCTTTAGAAGTTGCGCACTTGTTCCATTTTCCAGCTTTTCCAAGTTCATGCTTTATGGTTAATTAGTTGTATTGTTCATTGGCAATAGTTCATCTTTGTTGTACATCTATCTAACTCATCTCTTGTCCTTGTTTTTATTGTAATTTACATTTACATTTGTATATTTGTCCTTGTTTTTATTGTAATTTACATTTACATTTGTATATTTGTCAATGTTTTATTTCATCTTGTAACTCGGTGTATAGTTATTCTTTGTAATTAGATCTTTTAAATTCTTTGTAATTATTTTGTATAGACTTAGTTGACCCCTTGCCCAACATTTAGGCACTAGTCTTAGTTGACCTTAGGGAAAGGATTTGACTGTTATTGAAATTGTGCATTGCATTGTTGCTCGCCATATAGGTTAGATTTCCCCCTAACTTAACAAAACTAAAATCAACTCCTAGAATTCACTTAACAAATCACATAGTAAATAGGGTCTACCCCCCTTGGCTTCACTAGGAGTAAGCCTAGACGGAAGAAGTCCAAATCGAGGTGACAGTGGGTTTG
This sequence comes from Picea engelmannii, assembly GCA_009831015.1. NCBI lineage: Eukaryota > Viridiplantae > Streptophyta > Pinopsida > Pinales > Pinaceae > Picea > Picea engelmannii. Next base: position 85,179 of record ML834921.1, read on the forward strand.
GACTTAGGCATTGTGCCTCCAAGGACATACCAAGTGGATTGAGACTTTTCCACGTTTGTAGGTGTGTATAAGGACGGCAACAGAACGAATAAAGATGGAAAGTGGTAAGTATGTAGCCTATTCAATTGTGTGTTCTCCACAATGTCCCACAACTCACACTCCTACATAATCACCACAATCCTCTCCTTCCATGAGTTGAAATTAGCAACTCCATCCAATTTGTCCTCAACCCTCAAACTGGTGGCCATTGACCCTCTCAACTGAAACACAAGCCAAAAATTTCTGCTTGGTGAAGTACCTCTCTCCCTCAACAAATTATTTGTTCTGTGTGGCTGATATATTTCCGCTCTTCCCACTTTGAAGCTATGATACCATGTAGAAAAATCAGACCCCAACCCAGTTTCAAGTCTCAATGAGACACTTCATAGTTTAATGCCCAACCCACATTGCATTTTCTACTGCAAATTAGTTAGCATAAAATAAATAACTCATAACAGGAAACACACGAAGTCTACTACAGACAATAACCATAAATAAATGCACACCAAGAAATATAGACACAGATATTTTTTTATCAAAACAAGACCCTGGGAAAACCTGCAAGGGGAAAACCAGTGAGAGAGGGGAGGCTTTTTATTATTCAAAGCGCAGAGAAAATTTTGTTACAGCAGTCATCTTCAGCGAATAAAATTGCAAACTTATCTCTTTTTTGTGCCCACACATAGCCTAGGAAACCATGCCAATTAGCTCCTCGATTTTTGTGCTCAAAAATCCGTACAAGGTATGGTTGTCACTGTTATCCCCACTTTTAGGGATAACTAGGAGATTATGTCTCGAGGCCCACAAGTCCCAAACATGGAATACCGAGAGCCAGATTGAATTAGGCATGGCCCTGGAGGGCCCATCTTTTCTCCCTTTCAGCGCCTCTACTTTGCCAGCAACAGCGGCATCCATCACCATCGGCTTGGTCTTGTGTCACAGATGGTTCTTTCTCCATGAGGTAATGAGTCTGAGTATCATGGTATGTGTCACTCTGATCCTCAAAACCTTTGAATATGTGCATCTAATTCCTTTTGTTTCTAACGAATGCTTGGATCTTATACTTGTCCACTTGACCATGTCTGGGGGGAATGAAAGGATGCCCTAGCAAGCCTGTGCCCGTAGGTTTTGGTTTGCCACTGGGGGGATTTCTAAAAAGTCATCGTCCACTCCCTTCATATTACCACCTTTTCATCTTGCTTCCCGCTCATCTACCCCATTTCACTTGTCCAAGCATTGGGTTGGCCAATCATTTAAGGATTGCACCTTGCCATGTGGGAAGAAGGGGCTAAAGGCCCAGAAGGTAAAAGCAAGCTGGCAAAAGATAAAAGCCTAAAAATAAAACCTCGAGATGCTTCGCCCAGGGATCCCCGAGAAAGCAGTAAAAGGATTCTTAGCAAGAAACAAGAGGGACCCATAAAAATAATAAAACAAGACCTAGTCAGAGGATAGGGGGTCTCATCACGAGCCAGCCTATTAGGTCCATGGGTACCTAGCAGTATGAAACTACTAGCAGCTGGTTACCATGCCAGGGTAGTGACTCTTGGTTGCATGGCCAAGAGAAAGGGGTCTCATCACGAGCCAGCCTTCTCATTTCTGTGAAAGTACTTGTGGGTAACGTTGCCACCACTGGTCACCACGCCAGGGCAGTGTCCCTTGATTAGCTTCTTGAAAAAAAAACAATAAGAATAAAGAATAAAAGGCATGAATGGGCTTGGAAACAATTGCATCTATGATAGGTGCAGCTTCGCCTTCTACAAAGGCACCCACAGGTAAAACTTTGCATTCCCCTGCTTTCACTGCACCCATTTTCAGGACATCCCTTATCCACATCACCCACTTACATGGTTAGATTTAGTCCTTTCCGGAAACTTTCCCTTTCCAGTGGACACTAGCCCAATAGGACACCCTGTCACTTTCCCCAAATTTCTATTGCAGACTTGTATAATGTCTTTGAGCATTTAACTGGGGTAATAGGGGTTTTATGCACATGTTTAATAATATTGATGATGAGACGTGATTTCCATTGCTATGATCCTGTGACTTATGAGCCCATGGAGGGCATAGTTGTTGATGTGCAAGATCATGCCCGACGGATAGGTACCATGTTGGACAAGTACACATGGGGAGATGAACAGTTCGAACATCCATGGGGCTGAAGAGCCCACCCGATGGATGTTGAGACCCCAGCAAGGGGCAGAGACAGGGCAGAGCGTTTGTGCCAGGGAAGAGCAGAAGAATCCACCAGAGGCAGCTGAGCAGACCTGTACCTAGGGGGGTTGAGCCCTCTCCACAGGAACGTTGGCCTTGGAAGGCCCAGGACATCTCCTAGGATGCCCAGGACGTCATCCAACAGTTTGGATGTTTTGGGAGGCAACTTTGGCAGTTTTGGCATGTGTGGCAGCATGGACGTTTCACTCCAGGAGGCTGCATTTGCCAAAAAAGAGGCTAACGTCACCCTAGGAAGGGGATGACGTCTCTCTATTGCTTGATTAGGGTTTTAATTTTAAACATTTAATGTAAAACAGTATGATTTTGGTATTTTGGCCTTGTCGGCCTTTTTATGACCTAAAATATAATTTAGGTCATTGCTACTGTATAAATTGAGGGTTTTTACCTTCATTTTTTCATCATCTTTCACTCACTCATTAGTGAGGTCTGAAATTTGCACTATCTTTGGAGCTATTGGCTGAAATTGTGAGGTGCACTTGTTGAAGGAAGACATTTTTGGACTTATTTTGGCATTTTGGCATTTCTCTTGGTGGAAGGTATTACAACTAGGGTTTGCTATATGATTTCTTGGTTAAATGTAAGTGAATTTCTGCAAAACTTCTTAATTGAATGGTTGTAGTATTGTTTATCTTGCATTTATGGTTATAATCTGTTGAATTAAACCCTAGGTGACAAGCACACATTGAAGGTCCTTGTCTCATGTCCCTACCAAGGTTTTAAGCCATTTTATTTGCTGAAGTAAGAAAGAGCCTTGCCTTAGCAACACCCTTTTCTTTCTTTCTAGCCCTTGTTGAAGAGGATTGAGCCTTGCCATAGCAACACTCCATCCATCTTCTTCCATGCTAGCCGTTTTTCTTATTTGTTTAGCTAAGAAGGAGAAAACGCATCAAAGCCTAGTTCCCCTACACCTTGGTGAGCCGATTTTCCCTAGGGTTTGCCTGGTAAAGCCTTGCCATAGCAACACATTACTTGCAAACCTTCTTGTCTTAGTTTTATGCAATCTTTTGAGCTAGCCGTTTTGCCATTGAGCTAAGGAAGGAGGAGAGAGCACTGAGGCCTAGTTCCCCTACACCAAAGTGAGCCTCTCTCCCCTAGGGTTTCATCCTTAAGGCCTTGCCATAGCAACACCTCAAGGTTTAACTCTCTTGTCCTTAGTCTTTACCATTATCATTTGATCCTTCAGCTTTTGCGTCCTCCTTTTGATTCCATATACCCTAGGAGAGCACTGATCTAAGCCCTTTTGTGTTGAGTAACTTGATAATACAAACTTCCAATACCTTTGAACAAACCCTAACTATACTAACCCTAGCCTAGAATAACTCTACTAATCCTAGTGTTGTCGTCATCTTTCTTGTGCTATAAACACCTTTGTGCAACTATCGTTTTACTTTTAAAGCAATTGAATGGTTGGTTAAGGCATTATTTATGAAGTGTTGATGTGTTACATTGAATGCCAAGTTTCTTTAGCATTTATTGAGAACTGATATTGTAACCATTGCTATTGTACAAACATTGACTTCGTCAATATTTATTGCTCAATTGCTTATTATCAGAAAATTCATTAATTATATGAAGTATTAACCAGCAAGCAAGCTTGCACATGCAGTTTTATTGTTGCTTTGTCTCGAGCAGGTGATCTTATTGGTTATTACTTCTAGTTATCTTTATTGGCTATAAGCCGGACTCTCTGATCAGGTGGTGACTTGTGAGGGGGATTATTATCACTTAGCCTTGCTAAAACCTTTTTCCTTTTCAAATCCCCAAGTCACCGGGGACGTCTCCCCTGGGCCTTACCTCCCTAAATAGAAAGAACCTTCCCATTGAGGTGACAGTGGGTGGGATTGGTTCAGTTATGCCAGTTTGACCTCTTTTCATCCGTCTTTTATCCTAACTACAAACTGTGCGATAACAGTCACAACATTAATTGTTGTACGGTCTTCCTCGAAATTTGTGTTTTCCTACTGATAATAAATTCCAGAAATTCATGGTTGTTGTCCTCGATTTCTATGCCCAAAACACCCAAAAATTCGTGCAGCCAAGTTCCTCGATTTTTGTGCCACTTAACTATTGTACGGCCTGCTCAAAATCCATACTGTACAATTTTGTTCTTGTTGTACCTTTACCTTGATTTGTGTGCAGTACTCTTGCCTTGAAAATTGTCCCACTTTCAGCAAGTTCACCCTCCTTGTAAGCTCAACTTCTCTCTCTCAACACTCTCCAAATGCTCATGAAGAATACCAAACGAAGGGCGCCTCAATCCCTAAGTCGACTCAATGAAGGAAGATGAAGAGTCTCAAGATCCAATGGTGGAAATTTGATTAGATCAATGGTGCCTTTGCCTCGATTTGCGTGCAGTACTCTTGCCTTGAAAATTGTCCCACTTTCAACAAGTTCACCCTCCTCGTAAGCTCAACTTCTCTCTCTCAACACTCCCCAAATGCTCATGAAGAATACCAAATGAAGGGCGCCTCAATCACATAGTCGACTCAATGAAGGAAGATGAAGAGTCTCAAGATCCAATGGTGGAAATTTGATTAGATCAATGGTGTTGATTAAAARTCTCTTTAGTCACCCACTTCATGAAATTTCCCTAAAGTCGYTTCTAATTTTATCTCTCATAAAAATAATTCACTAGGGACCACATTGGACACTTTCTCACCCCTAAGYGCCTAAGTTGTGAGAAACACTTGTACTTGGTAYTTWTTAAYTATTTAACAACAAATATGCAAAGTTTCTCATTTATATAGCAAGTAAGAGTGCATATAACCAAAATAGCACTWAGTGTAATCCATCTCTAAACCAAAATACATCAACAAAGAGGCTATAAAATGCCCTCTAGAGTCCAAAACAAATCATGCTACAACAAATAACTACATATCATCAAAATCATTACCTATATTAGGATCCTCATCATTAGTGTCACCCTCTAAGTTTGCTAAATTTTGAATGGGACCTAAAATTCTACTTTCTCCATATGAAGTCCAATGAGGTTGGAACCCCTCTCAAACACCCTGAAACAATTAATGGTAATGTTAAAAATTTAAGTAAAAGGATGAAAATGAAAGATAAAGGAGAATGTCACTTTTACTTACTAGGTTTGAATAGGACGTAGGGTTAGGTAATATACCCTAGGGTTAGTAGGCCCCCTCTATTAAACAATTCAGAATTTTTTTTAAATTTGAAATCTGCAGGTCCTAGATGCGTCTTAGGGAATCTGTATGGAACCAGCAGATTCAGTGAAAAAGGTCGGTTCGGTACCGAACCGACCAAAAACAATTCAGGGGTGCCGGTCCAACAATTTTTGCCCCAAAACCAGTGGGACCGGCTAGTTCAAAATTCAAACGGTTCAGAATGGTTCTGATAACATTGGTCAACCACCTTTGAAAAACCGAGCACAGATAGTAGTTGTCTATCAACCGGTTAGAATCCAAAATATATTTAGCACTGAGTAGTAAACCACTACTAATTATTGAATGATCACATTGTGTGGGAGCTTATATCGTGATACCCTCACTGTCAATCACCATTATCACAGATGTGAAGCAAAATTGTGAAGACAAAGCACTAAGCGGTATCGATAAATCAATCAAGAAATTCAATGTGTCGTGAAGAGCATTGGACAAAGATGAACAAAACAAACTCTAGTCAATGTGACCAAGAAGGAATATCGGGATACTAAAGTCGACAACAGAAACCAAATCGTTGTATTCCAAATCGACAACAGAAACCATAGGTCAAACTTAGTGATCGTGAAGTTTGAATGATACCCGAGGTCAAAAGAGATATATAAGTAGCTTCTAAATTGTAATTTTAAATAAAATAATTTTAAAAGGGTTATTTAACCAACAGAGGACCGAGGTATTACAAGAATTCATGAAGATTTATTAGAGTTAAATAACCTCACTTTGACAAGCATAACTAAGCATATTGTTACCTTTTTTTTTATAAAGGGGTGCACTAAGTGAAGAGTTAAGATATATGAAGGTATCATAAAGTTCAAAAACACAATCATTAAAGTGTTATTTTGTGGGTCCTTTACGCTTAGTGCAGTCATTTATTATCGAAGAAATAAATGACGGAATAAGTAAACCATGAACTATGAATTCCACAAAAAGTCTACCTTCTACACGAAATGTCTTTTTTGTGTGTTGGAGTTTGAATTCATGTCAACCTTTAAAAATCAAAATCTCCTTTGCCAAAATTGTCAGAGCTTTTAACACAAATGAATTGTTAGGATATTTAGACACTTAGGAGTTAATTAAGTTCAACTTGGTCTAATGTGTCTTTAGGTAAAGTGTGTTTCTTTAGTGTGCTTTTGTAACTAACTAATCCAATGGTCATGTTAATGTTCTAGATATAAAATGATCCGACGATTCATCGTATCCTTGATCTGTGGCTTAACACCCAATTAGTCCATGATCTCTATTTAAAGAGCATGGAGGGTCACTTGTTGATGATCGATTTGTGAGAGATTCATATGTAAGCTATTTTCTTTTTGCATTAATATATTACCTCAAGTGGCCACATTGGCTAGGGTCGTGGATTGTTTCCCTCTTTAAAGGTTTTAATCACATAATACACTAGTGTATTGATCTTTGATCTATTTGTGTGAGCAATTTCCTTAAGTTCAACCTATGTGGATATACCATGTTTATCGAACATGGTATTAGAGCACTTATGAAGACCCACTCCCGTTGTTGATCGAGATCTTGAACCTGTGTTGTTGCATGCATCAAAGTAACTTTGGATCCCGTTACCCCCTCTCACCTACGTGTTAAAATAAATAAATAATATAATATAAAGACATTAAAATAATAAATAAATTATACATTAATGTAATAAAAGGTCATGACTCTTCATAAAAACCATAAAGGGCATATATATAGACAGGCCCTATCTTTGTAATATCATCATATTATTTACCATCAATTATTATTATATATCTTATTATGAATTCAAAGTGAAACCCTTGTGTCCTTCACATTGGTATCAGAGTGTTCCTCTTCCTCGTTTTTCCCTCATCCATTCACTTCGGCCCTCCTCATCCTCCCTGACTTCACCACCTCTCCCACGCTTCATTCCCATGCCCACCCTCTTCCATTCCCACGCCCTCCCTCTTCCATTCGCCATTCCCTTTCATAATTCACCCACCATACCACCCCCTCTACCACGCTTCACTCCCACGCCCCTCCCTCTTCCAAATCACCACCTATTTTCATCCATTCTCCCCCCATACACTCGCCACCTTCGCCAGCTCACCCCTGTCCCTCCGACCAAACCCAGCCACTCTGCTCACCCTCCATTTTCCCTCCACTTCGACCCTCATTCGCCCTCATCCGCATCCGCGACCTACTCCCTCCCTTTCGCCCATTCCCACGTTTCACTTTGCACTTGCATTCCACTCGCCTTCCCACACTCTATTCGACCCTCCCGTTCCCTCCTCGACTCTCCCACACATCCACTAGTTCTCGCCCTCTCCTTCAAACTCTTTTCCCCTCCACGATTTCTACCCACGATTTTGTACCTCCCATTACACCCATTAATTATATAATATAATTATATTCCTTAAATTACATACAATTATTTAATTAAAATAATTAAAAGGGGATCTTCCAAGCAAGGTCAAAATTACAGAAAAATACTCACCCCCAAACACCAGAAGGATGTCGGTTCAAGTGGAAAAATAGACCAGGAATGTAAAAGCATTAGAAAATCTCTCGAAAAGTCAATACAAAAAACTCACGATGAGTTACTAGAAGAAATAAGGCTCAACAACAAGGCACTCAAAAAAGATCCAACGCTTAACCTTAAAGAAAAAATCACCATGGAAGTTGGGTCTGAGCTACGACAAGGCATAGCCAATCTTAAAGAGGATATTTTTCAAGACCTTGGGATGAACTTACAACAAGGCTTGGTTAACTTAAAAAAACAAATAACAGAGGATTTGAAGCAAAACCCGACCGTTATAACGCAAAATCAGGAAGAACAAAACGAGCTCTTAAAACTTATAAAAAATCAGAATCACCACCAATCAGAGTCAAGCACATCTAATCTACCACCATTTTTTCACGATTCAATACCAAACCCACAACCTACATCACAATACCAACCCTTAATGTTATACCCACCCAAATCCAAAATAGAAATCCCAAAATACAACGGAGGCGATAATCAATGTGTAGCCTGGTTTAACAAAACTGAAGAATATTTCCACATATATAACATGACAACGGACGAAGAGAAGGTCAAATACACATACATGTACCTCGAAGGCACTGCATACAATTGGTATTCTATGGTGGAAAGGAAGAATTCATTCATATAATTGGAATTCTTTCAAAAATGATTTTTTTAAAAGATTCCAAGGCATCTCGAAAAAAGATTTTTTTTCAAAACTCACCAGATTACAACAAAAAGGCAACATAGATGAATTTACGCATCAATGGGAAGCTCTCGCCACCCAAGTATTTGGACTCTCTAATGATCAATGACTCCAATCTTACATAGGTGGCCTCAAACCACATATCCAAGACGAATTAAGATTACATGAGGTTACTACGGTAGAAATAACAATACGCAAGACAAAAGCCGTAGAAGAAAAACTAGAAGGCCAATCAAGATTTAGCAAGGTTTACTCAAGGAGTGTACCTCAGACTACAGGAAATGACAAATACATACCACCCAATCTACGTGAAGATAGAAGAAGAATTTTAGAGTCCCAAAGGATAAAAGAAGGAAAATGTAAACGATGTGGAGAGAAATAGGACCCAAGGCATAGGTGCCAAATCGAAGATAACTCAAAAAAATTGTACACTTGTGAAGCAGAAAAAGATGACGAATCAGACTCCACAGAATCAATAAATGAAGAAATGGCAAATTTCCAAAATGACACTTCAGAGCTCATAGAAGACAACACACCAAGAATATCGCTCGCAGCCATCACAGGCATTACCCAACCACAAACTCTTAAATTAAAAGGACATATGAAAAATGATAATGTCACCGTACTAATCGACACTGGAAGTACCCACAATTTCCTCGATATCAAGATTGCAAGGAAACTTAAATTATTTGTATATCCAGTCCCAGACATGAAGTAATGGTTGCAGACGGCAAAAAAATTGGAAATATCGAAAAATGCCCTAAACTGAAACTCCAAATCCAAGATTTCAATTTGGAATCAGAATTATACACCGTCCCTCTGGGAGGAGTAGATGTGGTTTTGGGAGTCCAATGGTTACAAACCTTAGGCACATACTCAGTCAATCACCAAGAACATTTCATCCAATTCAAGTGGCAAGGGAAAAGTTATAAATTATATGGTTTTCAACCTCCACAAACATAGGTTGTGTCATCACAACAAATGGAAAAAATGATCCGAAAAGGAACAACCGCATACTTCATCCAATGCCACAACATAGAAATACAAGAATTAAAACAGGATGACTCCAGAACATCAGACGTCCAAGATCTAATTCAAAAACACAAGAAGGTATTTCAAGACCTTCCCATGGAGTTACCGCCTCAAAGAAGAATTGAACATATAATTGAAGTTAAACCAGGATCAAGCCCAGTCAATGTTAGACCATACAGATACCCTCATCACCACAAAACAAAGATAGAAAGATTAGTCCAAGACCTATTAAAATGTGGTGTCATCACGAAAAGCAGAAGTCCATATGCAGCTCCAGTAGTGCTAGTTCGAAAAAAAGATGGATCTTTCAGATTATGCATAGATTATCGAGGGATAAACAAAATAACAATTAAAAACAAATATCCCATCCCATTTATTGATGAAATGTTGGATGAATTTCATGGAGCAAGATATTTTTCAAAACTTGATTTAAGATCTAGGTACTACCAGATTAGAGTCAGACTAGAAGATGTAGCCAAGACTGCCTTCCAGACACACAAAGGACACTACGAATTCAAGGTGATGCCTTTTGGGCTAACTAACACCCCCGCCACTTTTCAAGCGACAATGAATGAATTATTTCACTCATACTTACAGAAATATGTCTTAGTTTACTTCGATGATATCTTGGTGTACAGTAAAATATGGGAGGAGCATATGAACCATTTGGGACAAGTGTTATCTCTTCTGGAAGAAAATCAATTCTATGCCAAAATGTCAAAATGTACATTTGGCAAGGAGGAAGTAGAGTACCTTGGTCACGTCATATCCAAAAAAGGCGTCAAGGTAGACACCAAGAAAATCAGGGCAATCACAGAATGGCCTAAACCCAAAAACATATCCAAGTTAAGAGGATTTCTAGGATTGTCAGAATACTATCGAAGATTCGTCAAGAATTGTGCTCATTTAACCGCCCCCCTAACAAATCTCCTTAAGAAAAACTCCTTCCAATGGAATTTGGAAGCACAAAAATGTTTTGAAAACTTAAAAAACATTATGTCCACGACCCCGGTATTAGCAACACCTAACGTCTCCAAACCTTTCATCATCGAGTGTGATGTGTCAGGTTTTGGAATTGGAGCAATATTGATGCAAGATGGGCACCCAATAGCCTCTGAAAGCAGGAAATTAAATAAAACAGAATGCTTACAATCCACTTACAAAAAGGAAATGCTTTCCATCATGCATGCATTAACAAAATGGCGCCAATATCTATTGGGAAGTAAGTTCTTGATACGCACAGATCATAACAGTCTCCAGTACTTGTTACAACAAAAAACATTGTCAACTGAACAACAAAAGTGGATAGAGAAAATTACCACGTTTGATATGGAAATTCTACATAAAAGAGGAAAAGACAACATCGCGGTTGCTGCCCTATCATGAAAAGATGAAGAAACACAAGTTTTTTGCAATATCAATAGCCATTCCAGAATGGTTGGAAAAAACCCGGAGACTTGCTCTATAATCAACAATTTAAATCAATACCCTAAGTTCGAATGGAAGAACGACATCTTATGGTATAAAGGGAGAATCTACTTAAATACTCCATAAACCAACAGTTAAAGGTACTAATCTCTTGCATTGGAGAAATAAAATCATTCCATTGGGATACGTGGAATTATGAGATATCGACATTGTTTAAGTTGGAATCTTTTCTACATGTTATAAGCTTTCTTGTTCCCTAAGGAAGTCCTCTTTTAGCCAAGGATTTCATTGTTGCAATAAATTTAATGCTACAGCCATTAGGGCTGCAGCAAACTTCACTTTCTTTCATCATTTACTCACTTTTCAACTATGGAAATTGACTTCTAAACCCATATTACTGTTCTACTGGTTATGGGCTATCTTTTTGACGGTTTACTTGTTGATTTTTATGGTTGGAACTTGCTGCTGTAGCAATTGTTTGCTACAGCCATAAGGCTGCCCTAACACTTTGTTGATAACTTCATTTGGCAGCCCTAATTTACCGTCAAAGTTCATGCTTAAATATTGGAAAGTTATCTATTGTTTTAGTACTTCATTGTCCAATAATTATTTGACAATTTTGATGGTTAAATATGCAGGAACTAGCTATTTTACTTGCTGATATATATTTCTGTTGACTTCTGCAAATAGGGACAGCAAGCTTAACTTGTTTGTCCATTGGATTGTCTAGTTTGTATCTTGTCTTTTCTTGTGTCTCGGGCAGGTACAACCATCTTCCACAAGTACTCAAACATTTGGCAACCATAAACCACCTCTGAAGCTCGTTGTCAGCCACTCTCCACTTAGCAACTTGACCTATAGGGGCATCTCTTCATAAGTATCACTTTCCCCCTAGGGTCACCCGAGACTCCCCCTTGTGTCAAATTTTCCCTTCACAAAAGCGAGGGAGGGTTTATTTGAGGTGACAGTGGGTAAACTCTCCCACTGTTATCGTCAACCTGTGGATCGGGTCGACCTTTGCCCAACCTACAATTTGTGCGATAACATCGACAAAACCAAGAAAGGAAAAGGGAAAGTTTCTATCAAGAAGGGTGACAGACAGGGAAAGGGACAGCAATATGGGCAGAAGAGATACATGAGCAAGATCAAATGTTACATTTTCCATAAGAATGGCCACTTTGCTTCTCAATGTACACAAAGAAAGAAAGGCAAGGGGAAGCTGCAGACAGTTGCAGCGACAACAGAGAGACACAGTTGAGCGAACTTGGATCAAAGTTCGAGAGTGATTTTTCATTCGTGTCTTGCCTTTATACCAACACTACTCCCAGAAGTGCATGGTACTTCGACAATGGCGCATCCCTCCACATGACAGAGGATAGAGAGTTGTTCAACAGTTTATCAGAGGAAGACTCGGAGCTCCACACAAAGCTTGGCAATAATGCCAAGTACGCAGATAGGGGTTAGGGGACAGTGCAGTTCCAGCTTGAGTAAGGAGGATCCTTTGATGTCCAAGAGAAACTGAATGTACCTGGCTTGAAAAAGAACCTTTTGTCCATCTCAGTCACGGAGGACAAAGGTTATGAGGTTAACTTTCGAAAGAGGCATGTGTTCATTTGCCCAGAGGGAGCCAGTACAGACACTACTTTGAGGATTGGAGTCTGAGATGGGAACCTATATAGACTTCAAGGCCAGCATGTTCTAGTGTTGATGCACACCAATAAGATCTTATGCAAGTTGTGGCACAAGAGGATGGGACAACTCCATCACAGAGCTCTACCATTACTAAGGCAGATGGTCACTAGGCTTCCAGACTTCAGTGTGGATCATCAGGGGGTGTGCAGAGGTTGTGCTCTTCGAAAGAAAGTCAAGGCATCATTTCCTAGTAGGGAGACTCAATCCAAAGGTATTTTGGATCTGATACACTCTGACATTAGTGGGCCTATGTCATTGGTTTCAGTGAAGGGCGCATCCTATTATGTGACCTTCATTGATGACTTCTCCAGAAAGACCTGTATCTACTTCATGAAGACCAAGGATGAGGTCTTCAATCTTTTCATAGAGTTCAAAGCTCAGGTGGAGAACATAACATGAAGGAAGATCAAGGTGTTGAGGATAGACAACAGTTGTGAGTACACCTCTAATGAGTTCACTGATTTCTGCAACAAGGTAGGAATCAAGAGGGAGAAGACT
>ML834922.1:68840-85169 GCA_009831015.1 Picea engelmannii
TCCACATGCCTAATTGTAACACACCTGACCCCTAAATACTCTTTTAAGGGATGGGGCATCATAATTTAGTTTTCCTTAACTATCTCAAATCCTAATTCCGGGATCTCCATCGGATTTTTCTCACCAAGAGCTTTCTAACGATTTCCACCATACTGAAATCTGAGTTCTAGATTGCAAGTTATTGCCTCCCAAATATCTTCGGGCATTATTAGTCAAGCAAGACGTGGGTCCATCTCATTCATACCATCTCCAAATTTCTACATCTACGGTGGAAGTCCACCCACCATCCAATCCAATGACGTGGGGTTATTCCTTATTTAACACATAAGCTAGAGGGAAGTTCATCGTTTGACTCTAAATGCCCCTTTTTCTTTCTGTGTGCACATTCCCCGGAGTCTTGAAGTCTCGGACTCCGAAGTCCCAAACTCTCGAAGTCTCAGGTACTCCACCAACCTTTGACCGAGCATTCATGCACCAGGGGGATGACACACGGCAGGGGCCAGGGGTGACACATGTCCTCGCTAGGATATGACATGTTTCACGTTCTAATTTCCTTTAGGGTCTGTGATAATAACAAATTAGGGTGACACATGGAATATAGGACAGGGGTCCACATTACCCTAGGTGATGTCGGCATGCAACGTCAATCCGGGACTGGCAACCTCTGGGGGTTCCTAGCTTCACCTACTTTCCAAACCTCCCAGATCTCTGAAGTTCCATCCAGCTATCTCCCAATACCCCTTAGATCCCACAGTCGAGGTGTGTCCATGTAGATCCATAAATCTACGGCTCACATTAATTCGTAACTTCGACATTCAAGGGTTTATACTCGCTCCACACTCCTTTCCTCCCAGAGTAGGACTTCATCGAAGTGTTGTACACAAGTACTTATTCTTGGTTGATATGAAGGTTGAGAGAGATCCTGAAGGGTCCTTAGATCGATGATCCACATTACTTCGCAACTCCAGCATTCAAAAGTTTTGGCATTAAACCGCCTCTATTCTCCCGAAGTGGGACTTCGCTGAAGTACTTAACACTACCTCTTCACTAAGTTAGATCTAACGAGTGAGAGTGATTCCCAACGTATTCCTAGATCCATGACCCTAATCAATTCACAACTTCAACATTCAGGGAATTTGGGGTCATGGCATTGTTGTTCCCCCGAAGTGGTCAGCATCAAAATTGAATTCAACATAGATACAACGGCTAGGGAAATTCCTGAATACCCTTAGATATGTGATTTTCGTTACGTCACGATTGGTGAATGAGTCAGGGTTTAACGATGGACATGTTTATTCTTCCATGGTTAGGGAAACTTCCAGATGTCGGTTAACCTCATGGTTGACTGTGTCGATAAGTTTACTTCGACCAATTTGTAAATGGTAAGGTCATAACACCCTGAAGCTCTGAATTCCCGGAGTTCTGAATACAAAAAAACTTAGCTCCTTTCCGGCCTAGCATAGGGTTCCCAGACCTTGGTCACACAAGTCTTCCAAAAATTCTCATGGGCTACACACTAATCTCTTAGTCGTGTATTCATTAAGGACCTCGACATGAGCCCTTGGTCATATAGGTGAAGGGTCTAATGGAGGCGCCCTACTTCCACTCAATTCAAACTTAGTATTCCCACGAAGGGAATTCGAGAGGTTGAAAACACTAAAATAATATGGCTAAACCCATATCAACTCTTGCACTACAAATTCCATCTTGGGGAAACGTCCACTTAGGAAATCTCCAGCCAGTGAAAAAATTGTAGCCTATAATTATACTTACTTACAGGCTCACATCCCATAACTCTTTAGCTGTTAAACTAAGGAAAACATAAGACCATGTAAATATAGCAGTTTACATAAGAAAATGAGAATTTCTAATAACTTTTCAAACATTGTAAAACTTAACCATAAACATGGACATTCAACCATCACTTCCATTTCATTACACGGAGTATGAAGATACTTATCAAAAACTGGAAACCATGAAGTGATTGCTAAAAAGGGTGCCTATTTCCACCCAACCATAGGCACAACCACTCCCGACGGATTTACTATTGGCCACCTCGAGGTAGACCATGATGCTCTAAGAGAGAATCTTTCTCCTTTCTCAACGACAATCAGGGACATATGTTACTCTCCTCCTCCCAAAAGATCTTTGCAATTGGTTTTCTCTATACCAAGCAAGGAGGTCTTCATGAGTACTTACACAGTCACTTGTCAGCCTTGTTTATCAACTTGTAGTGAAAACCCTTCCCATGGATTCTTACTCCCAGAACAAGCTTTCTTCTGAGTTTTCCTTTCAACTCCAGAGTTGAAAAGCACTCTCTTCTCTTTTGGATATCGTTTTCTCCACTCTGCTTCCTTGCAGATCTACCTCTATCCCCTGAATTACTTCATTTTTTTCCTTCCTTAGCAAGGTTGTGTGGGTTTGAATCCCCAACTCGTGGTCATGTTTGGAAGCCTTACAGATGGGTACCCTACCCCATCTCCTCATTAACTCTTGAGGAGGGCCTTCCAACTACCAGCCTGAATGGTAATTCATTTTTGGGTCAAAGGACTGTTGAGAAATTACATCCAGTAAGGAATTGGTTTGGTGAGGGTCATCTCAACAATTCTTTATTTCCCTCACCATCTCTCTCATATAATCCATGGTATATCTTGGAAACCCCCCACTTTTCAATAGTTATGAAACACTTATCCATTTTCTATTAATAATAGAAAATACATACATTGACCATTTTATACAAAGGTTCATCAATTCAAACATTCACACATATCTAGTATGCCATGGTCTCTTGGCCAGTTATAATTATATTTACAAACTGGGGGAAACAAGGGTATTACAATCCCATCCCCCTTAAAGTAACATCTTACTCAATGTTCTATCTGTCGATGTGCTCTGTATGTACAGAAGTAAACAAAAATGGATATGCATGTCTCATGGAATAATCCATTTCCCATGTAGCCTCATTTGAGCCAAAGTGTTTCCACTTCACCTTGACCTGTGCAATGATTATGTTCATGAGTGGGGTCTCCTTCCTGTCTATTATGCATTGCGGTTATGGAAGGAATTCTCCATCTAGTTCCACATGAATTACATACCAGTTAATAATATGATTAGAATCATGCACATATTTCTTTAATAATGAAACATGGAAAACATTATGTTCCTTCACTATAGGAGGGAGTGCTAGCCTATAGGCTACAGGTCCCACTCTATCCAAAATTTCAAAGGGTCCACAATACCAAGGTTCCATCTTGTCACAATCTCCCATCCTCAAAGATGTTTTCCTAGGTCTAACTCAGAGATACACATGATCTCATGCTTTGAATTCTCTAGGAGTTTTTTTTCTGTCTGCATAGCTCTTATGTTTATCCTGGTCTATTTTCAGATTATGTCTAATCTGAATTACTTGTTGTTCCATTTCCTTTAGCATATCTGGCATGATTGTGATTCTGTCCATTAGGTTATTCCAACTTATTGGAATATTGCATTTCCTTCCATAGATGGCTTCAAAAGGGCTCATTTTTAATGACTCTTGATAGCCATTGTTGTAGGAAAATTCTACCAGTGTTAGGTAGTCTTCCCACTTCTTGGGTTGATGCATTACATGCATTCTCAACATGTCTTATAAAACTTGGTTTACCCTCTCTGTCTTCCCATTAGTTTGAGGGTGATAGGTTGTACTAAAGAGCAATTTTGTTTCAAAACCAACAAACAAAGATTTCCAAAAGTTTGAAGTAAATTGTGTATCTCCGTCGGATATAATTTCCTTAGGCATGCCATGCAGTCTAAATATCTCTTTCATGGAAATACTAGCAATATCTATTACCTTGCAAGTCGACTTGACGGGAATGAAGTGAGCAACCTTTCTCAATTTTTCCACAACTACCATAATGGCATCATTATATTTAGTTGATTTTGTAAATCCTGTGATGAAATCCATGGAGATGGTTTCCCATTTCCAATCTGGGATTGGTAGGGGATGCACCAACCCCGCTGGATGTTGGTTCTCTAACTTAACTTGCTAACATTCTAGACACTTATCTAAGTAATCATCTATGTCATTTTTCAGTCCGGGCCAATAAAATAATTTCCTAGTGGCCGTGATCATTTTCTGATAACCAAGATGACCAGTATATGGTCTTTTTTGTAGTTCATCCATTATGAACCTCTTCAATTCATCACAATTAGGAATATACAATCTACCTTTGTAAGTTATAAGGCCATCATTAAACATTTGATAACCTTCAGACTTCATCCCTATGGGCTCTTGCTTTAGGTATGATGTCACAATATTGAAAAATGCATCTGTTTCTTGTGAATTTTTTAGTCTCTCTTTGATGCCTGATTCACTGGTGCTTACATATTCCAAGTGAATCACTTTACTTATAGTAAGGGAATAAACCACCCTATTCTCCTTTCCTTTGATATGTTTGATTTCAAAATCAAACTGACTAAGGAGATCCATCCACCTAGCTTGTCTAATATTGAGTTTTGGTTGGTCAAACAAATATCTCAACCCACTATGGTCTGTCATAAGCACAAATATTCTACTTAGGAGGTAATGCCTCCACATTTTTAAAGCATGCACTATGGCATCCAATTCCACGTCATGGGTCACATAATTGACTTCATGCTTATTCAATTTTTCGGATTCGTAGAAAATCACATGTCCTTCTTGCATAAGGACTCCTCTGAGCCCTTCCTTGCTAGAATTTGTACACACAAGGAAGTCCTTGTTTGGGTTTGTAATATTCAACACAGGCGCATTGGTTAGAAGGTAATTGATCTCTTGAAACTTTTCTTCACATTTTGATTTCCAAATGAATTTAACCCCCTTTTTTTGAAGGGAGGTGATTGGGAAACCAATCTTGGAGAATCCCTTTATGAACCTTCTATAGTACCTGGTAGGCCCATAAAGGATCTGACATCATATACATCTTTTTGGGCAGGTCAATCCATAATGTATTTTATCTTGTCAGGATCAACTGCCACTCCTTCCTCAGAAATAACATGGCCTAAGTAATGGACTTGTTTCTAGAAAAAGTCACACTTACTAAACTTAACATAGAGATGATGTTATCTTAGCACTTGAAGTACTAGCTTCATATTACTTCATGCTCTTCCCTAGTAATAGATTAGGATATCATCAATGAAAACCAACACAAACCTATCCAATAAATTTTTGAGTACATTATTCATTAAGAACATAAAAGTGATTGGTGCATTGGTAAGACCAAATGGCACCACCACAAATTCATAGTGACCATATATTGTCCTAAAGGTTGTTTTGTGGATGTACTCATCCTTAATTCGGAGCTGATGGTATCCAGACCTCAAGTCAATCTTGGAGAAATTTATAGCACCCCTTAATTGGTCAAACAAGTCATCGATCCTTGGTGTTGTAGGAAAATTCCCCTACGGACATGTGAATATCCTCTTGGAATCTAGACTCCTACTACCAAGACAAAAAGATGCTAACATTGGACACTAACATTCCTTTAAATGTAGTTAAACTAGTCAAAGGAAAAAAAGGAAGAAAGTATGATGTACCTTTTTCTGAAGCTTTTCCTCGCTTAATCCAGGCTAAACTTGATCTTCAAGCTGCTTAATGATATCTGCAATCCAATGGAAAGCGAAGAAAAAACATATTTCCTACTCTACCAGGAATAGTTTAAACTAAATTAATCAATAATAGACAAGTATATGCAACCATACACAAACTTGAAGGAAATGGGCCAAGCATATATTAATGCGAACATTACAAGGAAATTACAATTTATAGATGTATTTGCAACAACATCTCCAAGTCCTTCTTGTCCAACCCCTTGCTCGAAAGATCCAAGATCAAAATGAAAATACTTTTTGATGATTATTATCCTCCTCTTCACCATGAGAATGCATCCTTTTATAGGCTTTGAGAGGCTCAACCACCTTAGTTATATTTGGAACAAGTTGAGGATATGAATCCATCAGTTGTGGAATCTCCCTTAGATGCAACCTAAATCTTGGATTCGAGTCAAACCAACTTAGATCATCTCTAGTTGTCTTTATAGATAAGGGGTATTTACTCCCATGATTCTCTCAACCAATCACCACTCCCTCAGAACTGGAAACAAAGTGTTGCAATGCTCCCTGCTAGATAGATAGGGAGCGCTATCTCTCCCTGCATATGAGCAGGGGAGCATTGATCTTCCAAAATTTCATTAACATGATCATTTCTCAAGGATTTTTTTTTCTTAGTTTGTCAAATGATGTGGTTTCCCCCTCCAACATGTTCTAGAGGATGTATCAAGTGTTTCCATGGTGTCATTCGCAATGCGACATATGTAGAACAAAAATGAGACATTCACGACACTTGTGAAAAAAGTGCGACACTTGCGACAATGAGAATGTGACATTATCGAAGTGAGGAATTTTGACGTGTTTTATGGTTTTATTATCGAAGTGAGGAATTTTTGAATCATTTTTTATGGTTTTATTTTGTGTTTTATCTTGTATTTTGAGTGTTTTGGGCCCCTTGGGAAGCCCTATGCACCGAACCAGATCGACGCTCCCTCAAATGGATGAGGGGAGCATCGATCAATATTTCATCACCCTGGTGCACATGCCTAGGGAGCGTTAGCGCTCTGTGGGCATATTTAAGGGAGCGTTGGTGCATAACTATTTTTTTTTTCTCTTTTGGGATAAAAAGACACAATTTCCTTCCATAAAAATTTGACTAAGGATGTTTAATTCTTTGTATTTGTAGATTTCACCGATAATTTAGCCATGATAGAGTGGAAATAACGTGAACATGAGTTCGATGAAATTGTCGCTTTACAAATCCCTCAAGCAAGGGCATCTTTTCAAAATTCCGGTTTACTCAAGTATTCTAAGCTCCAAAACATGAGGAAAGAAGTACTATTACTTGAGTACTTGATTGGTTTATGTGATGATGCAGAACAATAATTTTTCATTAGGCCACACATGGTCAAGATTGAGCTTGATGATGTCTAATTTATAACGGGGCTCTCAAGGAGAGGGGCTCCTAGCCTCTTGTCTGGACACGGGGAAACTCATCATCCAACTGAGGCATATGTTGTTGAGCATTTTCTACCAGGATCACGATTGGTAGGTGGACGAATAGTGATCAAAGATGTAAGGGATGTGGAACTTCATTCGATTCTATTCACCATCACCAAATTGGTAGGTATTACTAGTGCTTGTCTAGCTTCAAAATCACAGATGTCATATGCTTTACAATGTGTAGAGCCCATGTTGTTTAACTAGAGAACAGGGTTTCTTCGAAATGTTAAGGAACATATATCGAAGTGCAGGATAGGTAGAAAAAAGAAATTTGGATATGGTTCTTTTATAGTTTCATTCTTTTTAGAGCGAGTTCCTCAGATGTAGCCACATGTTGCATTAATAGTGCATCCTGCAACTAATCCATGGATGGAGAGGTGGACCAGTATAGCTCCAAGATTGGGGAATGAGCCTTCAACATTTAAATTTACAACTGATTTCTTCGCTTGGTGGAGGAGAGAGCTAATTGTTATCGAGGATTTTCCTTATGCTGGAGTAGACTTTCGAGGTAGTGCAGACTTGGTGCTCCCCGAGGGCATTAAGTTATATGTGTCAGGTACGAAACTAAACCTTTCCACGTATTTGTTTTTGTATTTTATATTGTTTTTGATGTGTTCAATAAGGGATCTAAATATATTTTTGTTTCATCATGCAGATAGAGGTGCATCACGTCTGGTGGACATGTCGACACTAGGGCATCGTGGAGATGCACAGGTAGCAGTAGAGCACGAGGTTGCAGTGGGGGGACTTCTAGAGGTCGAGAGGAACCTCCGAGGTTTGAACATGGGTGTACCACCTATCAAGAGGCGAGACATGTCGCTCCATTTGCAGTGACACATAGTTGGAGTTCCTAAGAGTCTTAACCATTTACTTCGTCGAGTGGCCTGTATAGTAGTGTGCCTTGTAGAGCACAACGTGATACAAGAGGATGAATAGGATCCTCAACAGATTTTGTAGTATTTTATGATGATGTCATGGGCATGAAGGCCCAAAATGTTTTCCCTATTATGTACCTTTTGAGGATGTATTTTAAAACAAACTTTTGCTATTACGCATATATATCTTATGGTGCCTATTGATGTTTCATTTTATCTTATGTGATGTTTTTGTGTACATTTGATTCATGTTTTTTACAAATGTTTTATCTATGCGCAAGATACTGATCCAATATGTGATTAGCTAATGAATATGACGCTATATTGAGTTCTCTCGGTATATGTTCGTATTGTATAAATTCAAACGATCTTTCGAGATGACGAACTCTTAGGTGGAGACATAGTAAGACAGGGTTCTGAACAACGTAATCTCGATTAAGCTAACAAACCATGAGTTGAGAGTCTAGGTTAATAATAAGATGAGTTATACCTAGAGAGAAAGATTCGCTTAAGAGTTTGATGACGGCATAATATTATTCCATGTTATTGGTTTTCAATCCCAGGGAAATTCCTCTTGAAGTCACCAACTTACCAGAGTGGTAAAAGACCCAAGATGAAAAATAAATGTTTTGGATGTGTTGAATAGCGCCATCTGCAAACCCAACAAAGATGGGAAAGAGAGATGTCATATGCGCATGCAATCACAAGACAAAGTATAAACAGCTAAGACAAAACTCATAAACGCAAGAGAAAAGACACAAAAAATAAAAAATATATAGTAGAATAGTGTACAAAGCACACATGTCATATGTTCTATGCATATTACTTCTTGAGGTAAATCCCATTTATGGGTTCACCGAGAGATATTCCATCGTAGTCGACTAAATCATAGGCACCTCTATGTAATACATGTTTTACGATATAAGGTCCATGCCACAAAGGTTCTATCTTTATTGTCCTCAACTTATTGTGATTTGGGTCATAAACTAGGACTAAGTCTCCATTTGAAAAAGAACGGGGTTGAACGGATTTGGCATATTGACTCTTCATTGGTTTTTTATATGTCTCTTTAATGAGAGAAGAATCACAACATTTTTCTTCCAACTTGGTTAAATAAATGAATCATTTCTCTTCAGCAAAGGTATGAGGCAGGAGTTCCACAGTGAGTTTCAACAAAGGGATCTCACACTCAATTGGTAACATCGCTTCTATGCCATATACCAACTGGAATGGAGTGAATCCAGTTGTAGTTTTCACTGAAGTGTGGTAGGCCCAGAGCACAGAGAAAAGTTGCAGGTTCTAAGAGGTTTTGTTTGTCCCCACCATCTATTGGAGCATGGTCTTTAGGAATTTGTTGATAGCTTCAACTTGTCTGTTTTCTTGAGGATAGTAGGGAGATGATTTTTCATGGAGGAAACCCAACTTGACGTGCAACTCAATGATCATCTGGTTTTGGAAATGTGAGCCATGATCAGTGGAAATGGCTTGTGGGACACCAAAGCGAGTGATGATGTGGTTAAAAAAAAAGATTTTTGCAGTACAACCATCGTTAATAAATTTAGGCATAGCCTCAGCCAATTTAGGGATATAATCAACTAAAATGATGATATAACCGTGCCCCCCGGATGAGGTAGGATTACAGTGCATAAAATATATGCTCCATTTGGAAAAGGGGTCGATGACAACAATGGGAGGTAGCAGAGCAGGGTGGGTACATGCCTTTTTCTAAAAAACTTGACAGGGTGGGCATCTTTTGATGACCTCGATACAATATTTGAAGATAGAGGGCCAAAAATAATCGGCACGTAAGATTTTCTGGGTTGTATCCATCTCAGAAAGATGACCGCCACAAGATCCAAGGTGACGGTCATTAAAAACCCGTTCAGCCTTATCATGGGTTAAACAACGTCTTAGGATAGTGTCAATACCACAGTGGTACAAAGTGTCATTGATGATAAGGTAACATTTAGAATGGTGGTGGATACGACAACGTTCGTCACATGAAATATTGGGCTAGAAATGTTGGGTTTGGATATAGAGAATAATATCTCCATACCAAGGGTCGGATGTGCTAATGAGGAACATGGATTTGTCAGGAAGAGAATTATTGGGCTCAGTATCCTTATCAATATAGGGAAGATCGCATATTAGTTCCGCAAAAACCAACAATTTTTTAGCTTTTGATTTGGAAAACTCGAGATCAAATTCTTGAAGAATAATAATCCATTTGGAATATTTTCCCCCAAGGACTTGGCGTGTTAAGATATGGTACATTGGGTTTGAGTCTGTGATGACTGTGGTAGTGTGTAACAGGATGTAGTGGTGAAATCTCTGGAGGACAATGACTACAACCAGAGCCAACTTTTCAACATGTGAATATCAGATCTCGGGACCATATAGACTCTTACTCATATAGTAGATCACATGTTCTTCACCATTAGGATCCTCTTGAACTAACACCATAGCAACAATGGAAGTAGAGGCAACCAAATAAAGGATATAGTCTCGTGCATAATCTATGGGGTGAAAGAGAGGTGTGTGTGTTAAGGCATGCTTAAGAGAATCGAAAGAGCATTGAGTAGTGTCATCCCAGATGAAAGGGGTGTCTTTCTGGAACAATCTCATAAATCCTTTAGTGAGTTTGGAATAATTACAGATGAAACGACGAAGAACGTTTGCTTTCCCTTGCAAAATTTGTAGTTGGGTTAGATTGTTGGGAGGGGGTAAAGCTAGAATAGTTTTTACTTTTAAGGGATCCACCCTAATCCCATATTTGGAGACGAAAAATCTGAGGAGTCGACTTGATTCGAAAATGAAGATGCATTTGTGGGGGTTCAAATGGATATGGTAAAACCGACATCAAAGAAAAATGGCTCGTGAGTGACCAATATGGTCTCGTCGATGGGACGCATGAGCGGGTAAGTCAACAAAGTAAGGTTCCACAATATGTTTGTTATCATGGAAAACATATGACATGGCCCGCTAGAAAGTAGCTCCAACATTTTTAAGAACAAAAGGTAGCTTCCAATAAGAGAACGTCCCCCAAGGGTAGATGAAGGTTGTCTTATGTTGACCAACTAGTAGAATATCGATCTGGCTATACCCTAAGAAACCATCCATGAAGGAAAATATAGCATTGACAGCGTAATTATTGATGATTTGGTCGATAAAGGGTGTAGGGTAATTTTCTTTGGGACAAGACTTATTGATATCCCTATAATCAACGCAAACATGAATGATCCCTTGTTTCTTAGTGACCAGAATGATGTTAGAAACTCATTCCGTCAAGGGGACAGGATAAATAAAACCAGGCTTCAACAATTTTTCAACTTCTACCTTTATAGTTGTGGTTTTCTTAGGATGAATCGGGTGAAGTTTTTGTCGTACAGGTTTAACACCTGGGTAAGTTTTTATCTCATGCACAACGATAGATGGATTGATCCCTAACATCTCTTCATAACTCCAAGCGAAGATGTCGCGAAATTATTTGAACAAAATGATATAATATTCCACTTCCTTGGGAAAACAATTGGCACCGAGATGAACATTTTCCATGATACCTTCTTTGATGGAGATGTCGATAGCGATCATAGAAGATATTTTGCCCAAATTCCCCTTGGAAGTATTGTCCTAGGTAAGTATGGGATATTGGGGAGAATCAACAACACCATCAGGAAATATAGAGTGTATATATTTCTCAATTTCATCTAAACTAGGGAGAAAAGATGAACGATGATGGTTATCATCCCACAATACCTCTTCAATACTAATCATTTCCATAATGGATTCATCTAATGGAAAAATATGTAGGATGTAATTGAAAGTAGAGGATAGGGAATCCAACCAAGATGGCAACGAGTAAGTGTTGGATGCTAATAGATGTTGGTCATCTAGTGAGGGAGAGGCGGACTGGATAGCATTGTATGAAGCCTCAGTAGGACTAAGTTGCATAGTGTCACCTAGTGCATCGAATTCCAAAGGACTAGGAACAACCCAAGGATCAGATGATTCGTAAGATTGATATGCCATAGTTGAGATCATATTGATTGTGGAAATATGTTGCAAGGTGGGAAGAAGTGGTGTAGGGAAGGTACCCATAAGGGAAGAGTCTTTTAAAAGACCTATGCCTATAGTTTCTTAAGTGATCTTAGTATCTCCCAAGAAAGGAATGTTGTTGGTTATGGGAGTGCGAGTGTCGGGAGTATATTAATCTAACTGATCGATAGTGATAATTTTACCTTGATAGGGGAATTGCACACATAGATACACCGATGAAGCGATGAAAGTCATGGCATAAAACCAACTTCCTCCTAACAACAAGTTGTAATTGAGGGGAGAATCGATTACCTCTACATCGACATAGATAGTATTGCCTCCCAATTGAACAACTAAGGAATGCAAGAGTCCATGAGGACTATAACCTCTCCCATCGAATGCTCGTAACATTGTAGGGGATTGATTAAGCGTAGGTGATTTCAACCCTTTCCAACAAGCTAACAACATGAAATAAGTGGAATCTCCCTCATCCAGTATGGTGCGATGAATGCATTGGTTATGGACAACAACATCGATCTGAAAAGAAAGCTGGTGATAAAGTCGTGACTTGAAATTATCAAGGTTAAACGTGATATTATTAGATGACTCAGGATCAATCACTCTGATGACGACCAAGAGTGGTGTACATTGACTTGGACAATGTTGTAGAACTTCGAGAGAATACAACGCTTGAGCCAAATCTTCAACGATGTTGTAGTTTTGGGCGGCACGTGAACTAGTATTAAAAGTTTATTTTTGAATAGTGATCTTAGGATGGCATAAAATAGAGTCGAAAGTAGGTTTCTCAATATGAATTGGTCTGGATTGTGGAGTAACGGTGGCGGGAGGTGGATCTGATGTAGTACAGTTAGTGACCTTCTCTTTATCAGGTTTAGTCGGCATGTCATACGTTGTAGTGTGAGTGGTTAAATCAATCCCATTAAACATATAAATATGGGCACTCGATGAGGCTTCCTCACTATGAGGATGATTGGGATTGCCCTCTGTCGGAGGAGTAGGGGCTTGCACAACCATGTACTGTTGTTGAGGAAAAGGTTTTGTCAACACAATGGGTTGGGAATTCCCTTTGAAAATTTTTTCACCTTCATCGCGATGAGGAAAGTCTTGGGTGTAATGATCATCACCATAAATGAGACACGAAAATTTCAGTTTTTGTTGTGGTTGTTTCTCAGGAGAAGGTGGTTGAGTTGATGTTTTTGGATTTTCATTATTATTATTGTTCTTTTTGGGTTTATTTTTCATTTTATTCTTTCCCCCAGATTGTTGTGGAGAAGCAGATTGAACTGCATTCACCTTAGATATTTGAGTCGGGGGGGAGGCAGAGGAGAGTGAGGTCAAGCCGGTAACAGGTGCATAAATAGAGCGATTAGACGAGTCAGTCAACTGTGACGAATATTGGGTTTTGACAACACTGATAATTCCATCTGCATGAGTTGTGAAAGATGGTTTGGATGGATCAGTGGACATGCGAGGAACATTCAAAATTAACTCATATAACGTAGTAGATTGGGAATAAACCAAATCCAAGTACTGAACGCGAGCAATGGCTTCCTCCTCAGTTAAAACACCACCCATGGTGACGTCATGAGAAATTGGGGGTAAAAGAGATTTAATAAACCATTCTGCCAACAATTGGTTAGGAATGGTTGCTTTGATCAACCTTAATCGTCGTCTCCACTCATGAATGTGATCAGAGATATGTACGAAGTTATTTTGATGAAGTGAAGTCAGTATTTTTGTATCGGTCTCGTAATGAATGGGTAATTGAAAATGCATGAGAAAATCCATGGCCGAGGAGTTGAAATCTTGAAAAGTACCACGTTGGATTTCAATGTACCATTTGGTTGTTGAGCCCATGAGTGTGTGCTGGAAAATACACAACCGAATAGAATCATCCATTAGTGAGTTTGATGAACACCATAGATGAAACATCATAACATGGTTGTTCGGGTCTTCGCCCAGCTTACCATCAAATTTGGGGATGTCAGAAGGTAATTTAGCAGGAATTACTGGCCAGAAAGAAAAATGTAATACGGGATCATTTGTCAACCGAGATAAATATGGTAGATCCATCATGGCTAGGAATGGTAGTTGTCGGTTAACCTGAGGATGATATTGGTGCTGCTTGGGGACACCAATAGGGTCATAAAATGGTTGAGATGGATAATTGTAACCAATAGGCCCTATCGTATATAATTGTTGTTGGCCAGTG
Organism: Picea engelmannii; assembly: GCA_009831015.1. Lineage (NCBI taxonomy): Eukaryota > Viridiplantae > Streptophyta > Pinopsida > Pinales > Pinaceae > Picea > Picea engelmannii. The sequence continues at coordinate 83,049 of ML834922.1, forward strand.
TAGGAAGGATTCGATTGTTGTTTAGGAACATTCATGAAAGGAGGGGAACTCGGTTGATTTTGGGGAGGACAAACGTTGTACCCATGGGAGGATAGGTCATTTGATTAGGCTGAGGTGGATAAACATTTTTCCCTTGAGGGGGGTAAACAATTTTTCCTTGTTGAGGGTAAAAATTTGGCCCTTGGGGAGGACAAGATTGTTGTCCTTGAGGACCCCAAGTGGGATTTGGGACACCCGGGAAAGGTTGTCCATAATATAATCCAAAAGGATTAGGATTTGGTACTCCTCCTTGTGGGTTAGAGTATGATTCTCCTCCTTGATAAGGTTGGTGAAACGTACGCCCTTGGGGTGGTCCCCAGTATTGTGAAGGGTTTCTAGAAAAAGGAGGTTGTCCCCTAACCATAGCTTGAGTGACAACTGGGGTTTGACCAATAAAAGGGGGTAGCCCCCCAGTGGGTATGTTTAAGGGTGGTTTTCCCCCAAGAGGTACAGTCTCGCTAGATGATGGTTTCCCCCCAGTCAGGATTTGTCCCGTAGTTGAGTGAGCATGTATGGAAGGGTTTTGCATTTTATGATGTATAGGTGTTCCAATAGGATTTTGTGGAACATAAGGAGTTTTTGATTGAAGAGGTGGTCTGGTAGGAGTAACCATCACAATACCTTGTGTATGACTAGGCATTACGACTCTAGTGTTACTTTGGAATTGTACTAACATAGCAATAGGATTGACTACTTGTTCGATGGGATGGTCAATAGTCTGATCAGATGATCCTACCTCGGCACCAGCAGAGGTAAGAGGGTCAAGAGGTGGTCGAATAAAATTGAATTTTTCATAATGATCACATCCCGATGGAGTTCTCCATATGGAGTGAATAGGTATTTGTTGTGGATTTACCATTTCATCAGACCATACAGGGGTCGTGTACTCATCATTAAAATCTTGTTGTGTTTGTTCCATCTGTGTCTCAGTGTATGGCCTTGGCGGTAGACGAGGACACTCTTCTTCTATGACGTTACCTAACGAGTCCAATTGAAGAACGAGTGGCTCGATAGGAACTTTTTACACAGGGTTAATAGGAGGAATGGGATCTTCCTCAACCATAACCAAGGCTCTTTCATTATTTTCTAACAAAGGAGTAGAAACCCTCCTAACATCCGAATGATTTTATACCTCTTCACGGTAAAAATATTCAGGTGAATTAGGAGTTAAGTGTTCATAGCCTTTCAAAGGTAGCCCTTGCATCCTATGTGATCTACGAAGACCTTTATCATCTACAGTCTCAATCTTGAAAAAAAACTAAGTAAATAAACAACACTCACTAAAAATCTAGAAGAACCAACAAGCAAACAATACCTTCTCTCAATGATCGTACTAGTTGGTGATGAAATCCAACATCACGTGATCAAATTGAGAAGGGGCTAGGATATGAGAGGGTGGATCAGTTACGTTGGAGACCTACTTAACAGAATTACGCCTTGGTGCAAGCTTCCACACAATAATCATGGATTTACCCTCCAAGGAGCCCGAGTGAGTTTGACCAATGTATGTTCCATGTACAACGAAGACTTCCCTTCACCGTCACCTTGTGCAAGGACCCTAAATATTATGGATATTAAGGACACCAACTCGCAGTCAAACTCTGGGTAAGTACATTCGAAATTCCAATCCAAACGTATGGGTATGATAACAAGTTTGAAATCCTTGAAGAAAACTAAGGATAAGTGGATCGGTAGAACTCTAGAGGACCCCGAACAGATTCAGAATTCACAAAGCACCGAGACCAAATGAAGACATTTGGACCTCAAGAAGAACCCCCAAAATGCGTTCTTACTACTACAAATGATTAAACCTCGGAGGGATAATATATGTTTCTCTCTTGAACATGACCTCATGTGTAACCCCTATGTGAGAGGGGGATCCCGGCTATGCTTATACAAAAATTGAATTTTACTCTCTCGATCGCAAGATGTTAAGTTTGTCTTGAATGATTTGGATATTTATTCTCACAGCCTAATCCAAAGTGCTAGTCCTAGTCTATTGTTGGTGTAAAGAATCTAAAAAGAAATAAAATTCTAGACTGATTTTTAATTAGTGTTGATTTTAGTGGTTATTCATTACAC